>JAJMKX010000274.1:0-103275 GCA_030569435.1 Metschnikowia koreensis | reverse complement strand
TTAGCCACTAAATAAATGACAAGAGACGTCAACAAGAGCGGTCTTCTTCCGTAATTATCAGCCCATAGTGACAAGAATAAGGGTGCAAAAGCAATAACGAACATGAACATCGAAATTGTGCCGTTAATCGCCTGTTTGGAAGTTTGAAAAACATGCTCAAATACCTCAACAGATGGAAGAAAAATATTTGCAGCGAGAGGACCCAAAGATCCACAGAGTGTTGCGATAAAAATAAAAAGAATTTTCCGTCTATTATAGACGGAATACACCTCTTGTGGTTCCAGCTGGTTCATAAAGAAAGAAATGGAAATCGAGTTTCAGAGCAAATATGAAATAGCGGTTGGTGATAGGTAAAGATGAATTGGAAATAAAAAAATCCGAAACTTAGATAATTCGAATATCAAAACAAAAGAAAAGGTAGGTCTGGTAAAAAAATTAATTCGTGTGATATCGCTCGCTTTTCATGTTTACAAGCGTGAAAGCATAAGAAAGTTGTTTTGCATCAGCATTAGCGAACCAACACCCGCATAAGAATTTTTTTCAAATACGAAAATAACAAATGAGAAAAAAAAAACATGTATATTCCAGAGAGCCAAATAGTCCCGGCATTCATCGAGCAGGGCAAATATAAAGCTAGAGTATAACAGTTGAATATTTTAGAAGTTCCGCTTGAGATAAATAAATCACTGTTGCATCAGGGCAGATTCCTGCAAAAGGGCAAAGTTCTTTTTCATTGCATCTACAATATACTGTTTTCCTGTCGTAGGGGGGTATTTTTCTTCGGGTCCTTGGATCACGATATTTTCATTGGCCTGGTTGAACCACGCAATGGTATATCTCGAAGTCTGGTTTTCACCTATCTTCGGTGTCCGGACACGGTGGAAGTTAGATTTAAACTTATCATCCGACCACGACATCAACATATCACCAATATTTACCACAATTTCTCCGGTCGTGGCTTCCACCGGATACCACGAATCACCAAACGCAAAATCTGTATGCGCATCTCTACCAGGACAAACTTCGAGGCCATGGTCACCAGTTCTTTGGAATAGTAATGTGAGGCAATCAAAATCGGTATGAGCACCTGCTCGCCATTCATTTTCGAGGAATTTCTGGCCCGTTACATCTGGATAATGGAGCAAACGCAAAGTCGACTGGGCATCTGGCTCTGTGATCACGTGGGCACGGGAGAAGAAATTGCTTTCAAATCCAAGACTTTCTGCAAGACAACTCAAGATTTTCATGCTCAAATCCTGGGTTTTTAACACAAAGCTTTCCATGAATTCGACCCATTCAGACCCAACATCATCGGCATGAGGCCAATAAATTTCCTTCTTGTGTAGCTGAAGCTGGAGGGATTCTTTGAGATCTTTAGTTCCTGTAGATGGTCTCACTTGGGATTTAAATTCATAGCCACAGTTCAAAAGCTTTTGAAATGGGGTTTTTTCTTTGACTTCAGAGGGAAAATCGAAATATGTTTTCGAATACTTGAAGGCATCCTCAATGTCTGCGACTGCAGGCGAGGCCTGGTTGCAAAGCACGAAAAATCCCACCGTTATCGCGGCATTGTAGAGCTCTGCTTTGATTTCTTCCCGCCGGGCCTCAAAATCATGAAGACTGATTCTAGGAATCTCAATCATAGTTTCGAAATTCTTTTACACCCTAAAACTCCAGTGATTGTTTAGTTTTTGAAAAAATGTACGAGCGTTCTCGGCCAGGAAACTTATATAGGGCCGAATAGTGATCCGCCTTTCGCAGCGCGGAGTTATCCGAACTTGTTTTTACGCCCGGCGCGAAAATTGGAATTATATTCCGCTCCAACCGGCATACCGGTCTTGAGATAAGCCCAAAACTTCTATCGAAGGTAGGATTTCAGATAAGGTATTTTGGGTTTTCAATGCATTTGAAATATAGTACTTTTTTATCCCCATTCACTAAGATTCCTGATCTTTCTAAACTAAAATAAGTTTGGAAATTTTATTAACGGAAACAGTTCCACTCATGATTTACTACATTCGATCGCATAAACACATTGACCAAGATCGTTCAAATTTTCTCAAATATCAAAATTCATTAGTTTGTGCACGGTGATCACGATCTTCCCAAGATCAGAAGAGAGAAAAGATCAGTGGCTCATTCCTAGACTTCTTCTGTGTTCGATAATTTTCCAGTACTTGTGCTTAGTCTTATCTCTCCAATAGTAGCCAGTTTTCAACATGACAGTGAATGTTCCAATACAAAAGAAGCAGATGAAAGCTGCGGCAATGAATGTCTTTTTCAATCCTTGATTCTCAATCCAAGGTGTTATACCATAACTCATTGCAAAGCTCATTGTATTCCGAATGACAATCACCGTGGCCATTGCCTCACAAGACACTTCATGGTAGCAATCAATAACATAAGTCACTGCATTGACACATCCAATGATACACAATCCCGCCATAAGCCCAAGCCCAAATACAACACCAAACCAGTGAATACCGTGGTACGCGCCAACTCCCCAAAGAATCAAAGAGCACGGGCCGAGAATTGCGTACACAGTAAGTGACCATAATCTATCTTCTGCTTGAGAAAGTCCGCCCCTCTTTCTGGCAAATTTGATCTTTAATAAATCAGTAATCCACCCGGCATAGAAGTATATGATCACGACAAAAATACAAGGCGAAAGGTACGCCAAGCCACACATTGCACTGGAAAAGTTGTATGGAGCAGCTCCAAGAACCAAAGCCTCGGTTGCATTCAACACTGTATACCAAAAAAGAGAAGATCCATATAGGAAGCCACACCACAAAACGACTGGAAATTGACACATCAAGAAAGGCGTCTTGAAATATTCCCAAAGAAGAAATTTTGATTTGACTCCAGAAGTCAAGGACAACCGCTGAACGAAAGTCTTTGGGGGCGCATATTCCACAGGTGTGTCGGCATCAACAAATTCAGCAAGGTTTCCAAGGTTCCCTCCAAGCTCCTCGCTATCAATGTCTTCCTCTGCATCCTGTGAAGTAACCTTGACAGATAATGAAGCCTTTTTACCGTCCCTTCTGCCACTGACTGTGCCATTACTGGTGATCACTGCAATAGCCATTCCATCCTCAGTTTTCTTCACCCTCAATTTTCTCTCGTAGTTGGTCTCCTCCATAAAAAAGAATAAAAATACAAACCCGGTGGAGCATGAGATAACTGCCCAGAAAATTACCCATCTCCATCCACCCACTGCCAAATTACGTGAGTTCTCATTGATGAAACCAGCCACCAATGGAGCAATGTAATTGGAACCAAACAAAGAGCAGGCATAGATTCCCATATACGTGGCCCGTTCATGCTCGAAAAACAAGTCAGATATGGTTGCTTCCGGCAACGCCTCGATTGGTGCAGTGACAATTCCTGCCAAAATCTTCGAAATGATCCACACTCCATTTGATTTGATAAACGGTTGCCACAAACTCAACATGGCACACGCCAATGTCGAAAAAAGATAAACAGGTCTCTTTCCATATTGCATCGCAAGAGGTTGAAAAATAAGGCACCCCAACCCTAAAAATAAGAAATTGTATCCGGTTCCAGCATTCAATTCTGCCACGGTGATGTGGATTCCATCAGAAGCAGCAATATCCGTTAGAATTGAGTAGATACAAGTTCCAGGGATACCCGTGGCAAACACATACACGACAACGCAAAAGACGTGTAAATATTTGCGAGACTTTGACCAATTTAATGGATCATTAGGGTCATCGGAGGGAGTTGGGATCAAAACGATGTCTTTTGATTTCTCATCGAGATCTACAAGATGGGTCGTACCGGGCACGGCAGAATAGTCTATGGTCATTTTAAGAGGTATAATTTTTGTGGCCCATCACAACAAAAAAGAAAATTACACCTACATTCTGTTGCTTTATAGAGCTTCGATTGGCCGTAAATAGTGTAGGGTTAAGCAAACTGCTTTTAGCACAGGTAAGCCTCCAAAAAATCCTTATCTGAGAATGAGGAGATAAAGATAAAGTGCTTCGCTAAATTGGTTCATATGCAAGCAATTCCATTTCCAGGTATAGCCGCGAGAATTAATTCATGATAAGCTCGAATTCAGTTCAGTGGCCTAAAATGTTTGCTCCTGAGCTGATACTGCATTTCCTAATTAGGGTAGGGCCAGCAAAAATCTCCCACAATACTAGCAATTTTTTTTTGTTTAGCTTCCTTCTTTATTGAACATCGTATTTAAACTGAGGCAGGATTTTGGGAATCAGTGGGCATAAATAATTTTATCTCAACATTTAATGATAAATTCCATGTTCTATCATCTGTTTCTTTGATTCTGGCCCCGACACGTGTCGCACATTTACTTGAAAGGGGAACGACCTTTTGAAATTCCCGCGCTCCTCGACCTGCCTAATCGGGTATTTTTAGTCACGTAGTTTTCAAGATATATACCTATTCAAAAATATAAAAAAATGACAGATAACAAGATAAGCGTGGCAATGAGATCTTGTTTCAGATACTCAGGATAGTGACGCACGCCCGTACTCTAGATAAGATTTTGAAGACGTACTGATTTATTTTGCTGCTGTCATGAGAGATAAGGTGCATGCAGTCCATTGATCACAAAAACAGCCCGCCAGTCAGAGATAACAAGATCAAGTCAAGCGGAATGTTTTGGTGGCTATGCATTCATTTCCGCGTCTCAACATTCAGTCTCGCTCCCACTTTACGAATCGAGAATTCTGTTAACTTTATACATTCCAACCTCTTCTGGCTCACTTGTAATCATTAGAGTTATTCAATTCCATACCTCTATATTTTATCATTTTATCACAACCCTGCCACTAAGACATGTTATTTGGCAATTCTACTGACACAACTAGCGATGCTGCCAAGTTCAAGACTTGGGAAGCCAAAATCGCAGCTTACCTTGAAAAACTTTCTGCTGGTATTCAAGACCCTTACAAAATCCCGGATTCCGAATTGCCTCTGAAAAAACAATTGGATGAGGGAATCAATGCAATTGAGTTGGGAGAGAGATTTTTGCTGGACAAGGAGAAAGATTTGACTGAACTTGAGGGTACTGTACTTGCCAAGAAGATTTCTGCTGGTGAAATCAGCGCCGTGGATGCGTTCCAAGCGTATGCTAAAAGGGCCACTATTGCCCATCAGTTAACAAACTGCGCAATGGAGGTTTTCATTGATGAAGGGTTTCAAAGGGCGAAGGAGCTTGACGATTATTTCGCAACAAACGGAAAAGTTGTTGGGCCCTTGCATGGATTACCTGTGTCGGTAAAAGAGCATCTTGATATCAAGGGCAAAATCACTCATTCAAGTTTTGTGGGCTGGTTGGATAGAGTCTCGCCCGAATCCTCTCTCACCATCAAAAATTTGTACGAGCAAGGAGCCGTTCTTTATGTGAGAACATCCGAACCACAAACAATGATGCACTTGTGCTCCAATAACAACATCACGGGGAAAACCAGAAACCCATGGAACACAAGTCTCAACCCTGGAGGTTCTTCGAGTGGCGAGGGTGCTATTGCAGCAATGAAAGGCAGTGTTTTTGGTTTGGGCAGTGATATTGGAGGTTCTGTGAGAGGACCAGCCGCATTTTGCGGGGTTTGGGGTCTTCGTCCTTCATCTAAACGGCTCTCTTTGAAACATACGTCTTGTGCATATGTCGATCAAGTCCAAGAGCTCGTGTTTCCTGTTTTGGGACCCTTGGCTCGTAGTGCAGATGACTTGGATCTTTTCATGAGTGCAAGTATTGCTAAAACGCCCTGGGAGACCGATGCAGAAGTACTTCCAATTCCATGGCGCAAGTTCCCCGAGCCAGACGCCAAATCTTTGAAAATTGCCATTATTTATGACGACGGTTACGTCAAGCCTACACCTCCAATTATTAGAGGATTAAAGACCGCAGCGGAAAAGCTCACAGATGCTGGTGTTACGGTTGTTGAATGGGAGAACATCAACGTAAAGGAAATCGTGGAGGCCACCTATGCCGGGTACAATTCCGATGCTAATCATACGCAAAAAGCCCAGCTTGCCACCTCCGGGGAGCCTGTATTGCCATTGACAGCTAAAAACTTGACGTTTGGATGTGGTGACGCCGGGCTTTCAGGACTTGAAGTACAGAGGCTTTGTTATATCAGAGACAGCAACAGAAACAAGTACTTGGCTCAAATGAACGAAGCGGATATCGACTTTATTTTATCACCCACTTATGTCTCTGTCGCTTCGAAGCCAGAAACTATCCATTATTGGGGTTACACTAATCTCTGGAACATGCTTGACTTCCCCAATGTGGTATTTCCTACCGGCTTACACGTGGATCCCGCGCTTGATGCAAGGGACGATTCTTACAAGGCTCGAAATGATGTTGAAGAATATGAGTACGCTCTTTACACTGGACCTGAGGATTTTGCGGGTGCACCAGTGGCCCTTCAGTTAACTGGTAGAAGGTACGCAGATGAAACCGTGGTGAAAGCAGCGAAAGTCTTGCAGGCCATCATTAGTCAGAAATAGATGAAATAAAATTTTGAGGTCATAAGGTTGGCCTAACTTGCTTCATTCCTATTTTTTTTTCTTGGAAGATATGAATCTACTAAAGAAAACATTGTAACTATAGAACTCTGGTCATTAAATTCATCCATAAGTAAAGAAAAGGCTTCTCGCCTCGCGCATCGGACTCAACATAATCACGTGACAACAACATCAGTTGTCATTTTCCATCACTCTAAACATCATACTTCACCCGGCAAGTGCAATGAGTGCTTTTGCTTCTCTACGAAGACAGCAGGATGCATTGGATTACTGCTATCCACATCCTTTGAGCGAGCTTCTCGAAGAACCAGCCAAAAGTTCCAACTTCAAATTCTCGATTCAGAATTCCATCTACACCCCAACATCGATCATCATCGGTCTTCTACCTTCACAGTATCTTCTCGTGAGTGGCGTTTTCCGGCTCAAAGTTCGTCGCGGAGTATGCATCATCAATAATGCCCACCATATTCCGTGCGGAATATCTTTTCCCGTTGTAACAAGCGCAGCTGAATCTCTACCGACCATATGCGCCCCAAATGACCCTAATCTTTTAATTAGTGATACACTGAAAGGAGACGGTGTACTCCCTAATTATGCAACTGTCATTGAATTGAGTAGTTGGCATCTTGACATCGAGAACATTGGCACATATAGCCCGCTGTTGGCCAAACTTTACCCACAAATAAAGTCGGGGTACACTTTCGAAGTTGCACAAGAAAATGACGAAGCCTTAAGCTCGGTGTTTTATGACAAGCACACTTTGCGAATCCTTGATAACGTGTGCCGTCAAATGGAAACTGTGGTGGTGTTTGGAGTGCCCAATAGCGGGAAGAAAACCTTTGCTAGAGGCCTCCTCAACAATATCGTGCTTTCGGGTAAGAAACCCGTGGCTTACCTCGATCTAGACCCGGGTAGTATTGATGCAGACAATCCTGGATGTCTCTCGTTGCGTGTTCTACGTAAACCCGTGTTGGGAGAATTCTTTTTCTGGCACCAAGAAGACGATAAGAAAGACGATGTACATTGCTACTACGGCTTTCAATCTTTCGCAGAAAAACCACATCTTTACATGAAGCTATGCAACGAATTGCTAGCGTACTATAAGAAAAATATCGAGTTTAAGGGGATCCCTCTTGTAGTAAAGTACCCACCCTGGATCAAAGGGTATGGAAAGGATCTTCTTGTAAACTTTAGCCAAACTTTGAAACCGAAAAAAATGATCTACATGACCCATAGTAATGCTCTTTCTTTAGAGGATTTCGAGCCGGATGCTTTTGAAGAAAGTGATCATCCAGACATGGAGGTTTTGTCTGGTTTTCAACACAAAGACTTCACCACTGTTAGAGGCGTTCGCCGGGCCCGAGCCTTCACCAAAAACGAACTATTATTTCGCAATAAGCTCTTATATTTCCACCAGGATTCCAATGAGAAGTTTGATTTCGTGAAGCCACTTCTCCACCGTGCCCCTGTGAAATTTGCATTCGCTCATGTTTCAGGAATTAGTATTTTGAACCTCGACAGCGGACAACACCTCAATACAGCGGATACAATTGGTCTTGCGGAAGCTACGATTATGGGAATATTCATCGCAAAAGATTTGTCTGCTTCGCCCAGTAATTACTATATCGGCAGTTCTGAATTTAATCTGCTTGATTGTTACTACGCTGGGCTTTGTATGGTACATCTGGTGAGCTTTTCTGAGAAGGTATTTTACGTGTACCTTAGAGATCGAACAGAAGTATCGGATCAAATTCAGCATGCTAAACAAAATGGATATTCGGTGATTCTCGCAAGAGGCGAGGGCCAAATCCCGCAAGTGGAATTCACCAACGGTTTGTCCGGAAATGAAGCACGGTTGCCTTACGTAAGCTTCGGTTCACATCAAAAGCTTGGCGGTATATGGAAGGTCCGTAGAAATATTGGAAGGAAGAATCAAGGGTAAAATATTACTTGACGATACAATCTGGGGTGAAGTTTCTAAATATATCACGTGACTATGAGTTCCTTGACTGAACGCGCTCATTGCAAAGCCCTGTTACGTCATGAGCAGCTAAAAAATAACAATGCTTGTTAACGACAACGTAGAAGTTGAGAAACAGGTCTTGATTAAAGGTTATGTTTATCATCCGGTTATTTATGAGATATAATAGATATTTATATATATATATATATATATATATATATATTTACCAAGATTTAAAATCACGAAACCCAAGCCTTATTCAAGAAGTGTTGTCCATTTCTTTGGTGCACGGGTGCAAGCGTGGCTCTACAGCTCACGTTCCGAATCAGGGCTTGTGAAGATTAAGACTAGAAGATCTGTTACTACTTTTTTTTTCTTTCAGCACTGAATTGTATTTGCCATGAAAACAGGCACATTTTTGCAAATTGCAATTCTGATCTTGCCGGCGTTGGCGATTGTGCCTGCAGCACGGCTTATGAATAATGAGCAAGAAGTGGACCGTCAAAGCAGGCATTCTCTTCCCAACTTGCTTAAGCTTGAGGAAGTATCGGACCTTTATCCCGATTGGGATATCCGAGGCAAAATGGAGTTTGATGCTGGTCGTTTACTCGTGAAAGAAGATAAGGGATCGATTTGGTCGCGCCATCCATTGAAAAATTCAAAGGATGAATGGACGGTCGATTTGGTTTTCAGAAACTCGGAGCAAGAGGATGTAGATGACCATACATTCTACGATACTAATGGATTATCTTTCTGGTTAATTGATGGTCTGATCCCAGACGACTCCCTGAATTTCGGAGGACCGAAACGTTTCGACGGATTCCAGTTTTTGATGAATAATTTGGACTACAGAGGCCTCAAAATTTTTGCCAACGACGGAACTAAAGATATAGTCAACTCTGAAATGAATGCATTGGGTGGGTGTAGAGTCGATTACTTGGACTCAATGGTTCCCTTCACCTTACGTGTCTCGTATTCTGCCTCAAAAAATTGGTTCAAAGTGCAAATTGATAACAACTTATGTTTCAGCACAGATGCTTTGTCGTTTGGCCAGATTAGCTCCGACCTTTACTTGGGTGTATCTGCTTCAACTAATCCTGTCTCAAAAGAGTACTGGGAATTGTTGAAAATGGAAATTTATGACAAGCTTTCTGAGGATGCAATTGATGACCATGGTATTGCCGGGGGACCTCCACAAAAAGTGGTTACTTTAACGAAAACCGAGAGCTCAAGCCCAACTAGCCAGCCTCAACAGCAACAGCAAAGACGTCAATCCCTCATGGAGAAGATGATGGCGAATAGAGGCCTGGGCCAAGATTGGGTACAAGAGCTGAACCAAGCGCCTATCCAAAATCTGGACAAGTTTGAGGGTTCATTGTCTGAGATTACTTCCAAATTGGTCCTTCTAGAAGAAACTGTCAATGCTTTCGATGTCACCAAAATGATTGATTTATCCGATGCTATCGATGGTATCAAACAAATTCAATCACAGCAACTGTCTGTTCTCGGGGAGTTAAAGAAAACCTACGAGAACTTTGAGGGTTTGTTGGCCTCTCATTACAAAGAAATGACAGACTCTGTGCGAATCCTTAATCAGGAAATTGTCGATGAAATACGGAAACATCGCGCAGAAGTTCATAGTGTCTCTACGAAGGTCGACTTGTTGATGGACAATCATAAAGAGATTAACGACCAGTATCAAAACCTTGAAACCAGGTCTTCAGACTCTGAGCTTTTCAGTACTATAGTTAAATGGGTTTTGATACCGTTGATTGTGGGAATTGTTGCGGTTATTGTTGTGGTCTACAGACTTAAAAAAGACATAAAGCATTCAAAATTGCTTTAATCCATTCTTCTTTTCTTACATAAAACAAACAAAAAAAAATCGAAAAATCGAAAAATTATATAGTTACAAATATTTTATTAGGTGTGTGCAATTGAAAATGTCGAGATGCGCTGCTTTCCCTACCTTGCTCCATTAAATATGAGAGCTATAGTTGCCGCTCGAAAGACTCGATATGCTTGCAACTGGCTGGTGAGCAGAATCAAGGATTTTCACTTTGGAAGCAGCACCTTCGCTGATAGTAAATCTCAATCTGATACCTGAGGCGGATTCTTTGGCAAGATCTGTGGTCATCATTCTAGCAATCAACTTCACCTCGGGAGAAGTTGCACTAAACTCCAATGGTTCGACATATCTCCAAGTGATTCTGTTCACGTCCTTGTTGAACGAACCCTCTGGCTTCGATGAGGCTGAAATGGAAGACACTGATGGGTCCAAAGAAGCAGAGATGGTGAAATTTTCGAGTCTCACCAGCTTGCTGTACACTGGATTCAATGACAACTTGATGATAAGACTGGCCTGTTTTGGCTCGAACTTCCAAATCTGCTTTACCAATACTGGAACGTGATCAAAGCTCAGGTCAAGCAGGTATTTGATTCCACCCAAGGTCTTTCCGGTGATTGGAGCTAATTTGAGAGTATATTTCTCGCTATCGTGCTTAGACATCAACAGGTCGTTTAAAAGAAACTTTGAGAATTTGGTAGGAATGTTAATTGTGAGGGAGTCCATTGGCTTTGTCGAATTATAATTAAACGCAATTTCTCCGAGAACCTGTGCTTTGGTGATTCGACCATCTTTAAATGTGGCATTGATTATTTCTGCAATCGAAGTGTTCAATCCTTCTCTGATAGGCTCCTCCGACGCGCCAAAATGTTTGAAATGGTCCTGTCTAAGCAATGAATTCCCTGTTGTTTGACTCACAAGGGACATTCTGTCTCCGGCATGTGGCTGGATGAAAGAATCGCGGTTACTGTGCAACTCTCTTTGCACTTCTTGCGGAGCAGGGTGCGCCTTTCTTGAAGGTGGTGGGGGTGGTGCCCTCACTGCAGCTGGGGAATGTGGGGGGTTTTTTGCTTGTACAGGCGTCGCAACAGACAGCAACTCTGGTTTTTCCTCGACAATAGGTTTTTCTGGGGTCACGGGCGCTGCATGGTTACCAAATTGCTCCAACTGAGGCGCCGATGCAACAACTGGCGTATGATTTGGTGTAGAGATCGACTTCGCCTCATCACCATATTCAAAGCTGTATTTTCCATTAGAAGTGTTTCTAGAGCGGTTGTCTGACTCATGATCCACCTTTGGCGGCTGGTCCAAGTTATGGGTATTGAGAAGAGACAAGCGGTTACCCGAGTTATCTGCCTGGTCATCACTTTCATCATCTGAGGACGAATATTTAACAAAGTTGGCTTCTTCGTCTGCTGTTGTATCTCCGGCAAATTTCCCTGGTAGAGAGTTTTCCACTGTTCTATTGATCTCAGGAACATTTGTTGGTTTATGGCTCTCTGCTAAATCTTGAATAGTTGCCGACTCAGGGAAATGAATGGGTTTGGGTACACTCGCAGATTGAGGGATTTCTGTTGCTTTTGAAGGTGACAGGATCTCCTTGACTGGGGAAATATCATGACGACTCACTTGAGATGGCTCCAAAGGCTGGGCATCAAAAGTTGGTGGGAAGCCTTGAGACTTATCAATTTGTCCAGGGGGAGCAAACTGCTTTGATTCATCATTATGCGAGGACGGAGGAGGAGTATTGAGATTAGTGCCTCCAATTCCAAGACCAGCCGATCTTGTCTCAACTGGTTGTGGCTCGTTTCTAGGTCCCGGCGCAGGTCTAGCTGGTCCTGTATTCTGCACAGAGTGTCTTGTATCTGCCCGAGAGACAAAAGTTCCCAGTCTAGAAGGCACTGATGCTGCAGAAGCATCCTCGGGAATAGTTTCAGCGTGGTTCAAAGGCGTGTCCTTCTTTTTACGACCGAGAATAGAGCCTACCTTCAGGCGCAACTTGGACTTTCTCTTTTCCTTTACTGGGGTTCCTGCAGTTGAACCGGAATTGACAGAAGACGCAACAGAGGGTCTTGTTTTGGTCTGAGGTCTTTGCAACGGTGGCTCTGGAGGTGGCGCAGGTTTTGCCTTAGAAGCAACAGCAGGTGCCTTTGCACCAATCACGTAATCTGTGTAAAGTTGCATTTCATTGTCGATATGGTACTCCTTCAAAATAAAGTTGACGGCATTCTCGTTTTTGTGGACTAAGCCGGCAGTCTTGGTGTTGATAGCATTCAAATACGAGATGAATGCGTTGAAAATCAACTCCTTTTCGAACCGCTTGTAATTCTCGAAGTTGCCCAAAATGGCCGGTGCCTTCACGTTCCAGTGATAAGCACCATTGGCGTCATCCATGTGAGCCTTCATTTCCAAAAGTTCCTCGGAGTTGACCAACAATTCAGAGTACTTGAAGTCATCTTTAAACGCCGCATTGAACTGAGCCAATACATCCTTACGAATTACCTTAATGAGAGACTCGTTGACCTGAATCTGGGACATCACCAGGGACGCCACGCAATTCCAAATTTTATCGAGCGAGCCAAACTCGTCGCCAGCACCAGTGAAGAAATTGCGTCCGTTTGCCACCAATGCATTTAAGTCCTGGTTGTAGCGGGATATCATGGCTGCATAATTGGCAAACCATACCAGCAAGTGCTTCTCAATAAGCGTCGAGCTTAACTGCAAAGAGTGGGGAAGGAAATTGGCAACCTCCTCTGGAGACTTCAGAGTCAAGATAGTAGTGGGGAACTCTGATTCTGACATTTTATGTTGTGGCAAAATTTGTGATGAAAAAGTGTAGAATCACTATTTGCGCAAGCTTTATGATGGAGTGCTCTTGTTGAGTGAGAAACAAAATGGAAATTAGGAAAGCAAGAAAGAAAAAAAGAAACGATAATAAAAAAGTGAGACGATCCGGATTGTTTATCTATTTTCTCTTCTGTTCAATTTTTTCTGTGATTCTTTTTGCTCACAAACTGTTTTCTATTGCGTGTTCTCTAGCAAAGTGTTTGTAGCAAATTGCTAAAGTGTGTTTTCAAACTTGGTCCGGGACTTGGGGGGTTTTGGGGCTTGAATTGGCTGGCTCGGCACACAGCTTGTTGTTGCCGACCGCACGTTCCCGTGGCCCACGTTTTGTGCAGGTCATTGTGCGGATCGTGGATCTGGAATTGCGGCCGGAAGGTTTCGGAAGTAATTTATTTTGTAAAGTGGGAGAAATGTCGGCTTTTTATAGTATTAAAGGCCTTTGAGATGCTCTTATGCTAGTGAAAATTATTATATTGATAGTATTTTGTCGTAAATCGAAGGTGGGGTATTTCTTTTGCAAAGTTTATTTCAACATTTTCGAGTGTTGCGCTTAATCTCAGTTAAATTATAAACAAAGTGTTTTTGAGTTTTGAAGTTACAAATTTTAGATATAAAAATTCTATACATGTACAGTAAAGTGTTTTTCAGAAGAAGAACTTTTTTTTCTTATAGCAAACATCGGATAGAAGTGACAAAAAAACGCCAAAAGCTGAAGGAATACTCGGATTTCAAAACTTCTGGGTTAATAGGATCGAGGCACTTGCGGCAGAATCGCTGTCTCATAACTGTAGGTTTAAAAGGGTTCATTTGGGACGCTCAAATCTGATATCCTATGATGAGATGGTCAATTTTAATAAAAAAAAAGAAGAATCGATGTCAGTATTGTAACAATTGTAGAATTCCTAGAGGCAACAGCAGCAATGATAATTGGCGGGGAAATACAGAGACTAGAAAAGCAAGCGCGAGAACCAATTTATCTAAATGGAAAAGTTCTGCTACTTGACATCGAGTTGCATGCCGGTGCCAACTCTACTTTGTTTATTCTTGCACCCATGGGGCTAACAAGCCTGTCTTTTTCTGAGGTCAGATTCACGGCACAAGATTTGAAATCTACAACGATGTTTGTGCAAATCCAGGGCCCTAATTTCGCCTTTGCAATCTTTTGGACGCTTTTGAGTAAAATTCCGTGTCATTTATGGTTTTTTTTTTTTTTTTTTTTTGACTAATTAGTAGGAAAATTACTGTAAACTTCAAGTAAAACTCCCTTAGCCATGTAATTCCGCGCACTACAAAAGTGGTGGCACGGAATAATTCAACTCAGTACGGCTAAGGTCTGGCAGAAATATTTCTTGTCCTTCCAGGCCGAAATCACTCATCCATAGCAGCGGCTAGCCTGAGACGGCCAGGTTTGTGCATGTGGGGTATTGTCAGCAAGCTACAACTGGGTGGATTTCAGAAAAAAAAAAATGGATCACAGTTTCAGAAACGAAATGCCCTCCTCATAGAGAGACGGTCACGCCATTATTGCAGCGACGGATTTTTCAAATACATCACTTGTTTGATTTTTTTTTTTTTGTTCAAATTCAGTGATAGACGCATTCATAAATACGTATCAAATCGTAAGTAAGAAAGTGTGTAGAATTAGAATTGAATAAAATGTCTGGCTTTCCCGTGCTGGGGTCAATTGACTCGCCGGTTTCGCAAATGAAAAAGAGCAATGCTCATAATCTCATGCAACTTCGACGGGTCATAACTCACCATACACTCATTTTCTTTTTCACAAGATTATGATCAGCCAATCCGATTTCGCACTAATAAGATCGAATTGCTTTTTTTTTTATCAATTGACGAATTTTCTTGACTCAATCAGATCGATAAGGCCACACCGCCTTTTCTTGTGTGGTGGCTGAGATTTTCTCACAGTGTTTGGGTTCGATTTCATTCACTACTTTTTTTTTTTCATTAAGTTTACCACGCGATTTCTCCGAGGTATGGGCGTTGCTCCAAGAACACCACGGAATTTTCCGCTTTTGGTCGTAAACATGCAAACCATATCCAGAGCATGACTCAGTCGCGCCAGCCCAAACTTCGTAAAGTGTACGATTTGTTACTGATCGAGCCAAAGTCCCCGAATGTGTACAGGCCTGCACGGGGCTGTTATCTATACGCGAGCGTCTCGCGGGAAATGGCCGGGCGTATGTGCAGTAATCGGCAACCGGGTACGCGACCGGCGGACCCTCCACGCGATCTGATTGGTCGGCCCTTATCTCGAGTTTATCAGCATCTTGGAGGACCATTTGTATAAATGCAAGATGAACTTCGGGGGTTTCGGACTTGGCCCCCTGATTTGGTTTTAGTTTCCAGTGACAGCTTGAGTTCAGGTGTCTAAGTTCCAACTTTTTTTTTCTTTTTCATTTTTCACTTCCACTTCTATACCCTAATTTTGGCCAAATTTACTAGAGCCGGTTACTTGGAGCGCCTTTATCTTTAATTTTTTACTTTAATTTTTTCAATAATCGACTTTTCATCTGGCAATGTCTAGTACAGAATCTGCCACGAGCACCCCTACATTCTCCGGCACAGGTACCGGAGGAGACTCGCTTACCCAAAACATGAACGAGCAATTCGTGGCTGCTGACATGGTATGGGTCGGCATTTCCGCAGCCTTGGTGTGGATCATGGTTCCTGGTATTGGTTTATTATACTCAGGAATTAGCAGAAAAAAGCACGCTCTTTCTTTGTTGTGGGCGTCGATCATGGCGGCATGTCTCACCAGTTTCCATTGGTTCTTCTGGGGTTACTCGCTTGTTTTCTCCCACTCGAAAAAGTCACAGTTTTTGGGTGACTTGACCAACTTTTGTTTGAGAAATGTGCTTGGTGCACCCGGTATTGTTGACACAGTGCCCGATATTTTGTTCTGTTTTTTCCAGGGTATGTTTGCCTGTGTTACTGCTATCTTGATGGTGGGTGCTGGTTGTGAAAGAGCTAGATTGTTCCCTATGATGGTGTTTCTTTTCATCTGGTTGACTGTTGTCTACTGCCCAATTGCCTACTGGGTTTGGGGAGGCAATGGTTGGTTGTTTAACTTGGGTGGATTGGACTTTGCTGGTGGAGGACCTGTTCACGAAAACTCGGGTTTCGCTGCTTTGGCCTACTCGCTTGTCTTGGGTAAAAGACACGATCCTTTGACCACGGGCAAGGTTCCTAAGTATAAGCCTCATTCCGTGACTTCTATCGTTTTCGGTACTGTCTTTTTGTGGTTTGGATGGTTTGGTTTCAACGGTGGTTCCACTGGTAATGCCACTATCAGATCCTGGTACGCCTGTGTCAACACCAACGTCGCTGCTGCCAGTGGTGGTTTGGCCTGGATGTTTGTTGACTACTTCAGAACCGGTGGCAAATGGTCTACTGTGGGCTTGTGTATGGGTGCCATTGCTGGTCTTGTCGGTATCACTCCAGCTGCTGGTTACGTGCCAGTTTACACCTCGGTTGCCTTTGGTATTGTGCCTGCTGTTGTGTGTAACTTTGCTGTTGACTTGAAGGATATCTTGCAAATCGATGATGGTATGGATGTCTTTGCCTTGCACGGAGTCGGTGGATTCCTCGGTTCGGTCATGACTGGTTTGTTCGCTGCTGACTACGTTGCCGCTACTGACGGAGTCACTGTTATCGCTGGTGGTTGGATGAACCACCACTGGAAACAATTGGGATACCAATTGGCTGGCTCGGTATCGATCGGTGCTTGGTCTTTTGTCGTCACCTCTATCATCTTATTTGCCATGGACAGAGTCCCATTCTTGAGATTGAGATTGCACGAGGACGAGGAGTTGATGGGTGTGGACTTGGCCGAAATCGGTGAGTACGCTTACTACTACGAGCAGGAGGATGATGGATTGGGACCTAGCACCTCTCCATATGTCTTGGAGCCAATCAGATCGCTGGACCCTAAGGTGGCTAAGTTGAGAGAGGCTGCTCAAAAAGAAAAAGAGGCTAAGAGTCTGCAAGTTGAAGGCGTGGCCTCAAATGGCGAAACCTTTTCACCAGCTGAGTCAGAGGAGCACAGCAAGAAGTGATGCTGATGGGTTTGTTAATATATTGTCTTAATTTTAATCGTTAATTTCCATAAAAAATGAGTAATAGAATGTATTATTCTTTCAGTACAAATCATAGTTTCAGATTATTCAACAATCAAGGATGGCACGAGGCGTTTGGGGCTCTGCTTATTATGAAAACAAAACTTCTCACAAATATTGCGTATGCATCCTAAATGGATCGGAGATGAGAATGGTGCAAGAAGATAAGCGAGTTGTTTCGTCTAAATATTAAGTCCTTTCTAGAATAATGGTTGTAATCTCCTAGTCCTTGGTGACCAGTCTTTTTTTTTCCGCACCGGAGTAGTAATAAAAGGGAGTCGTGGAACTGTACCGACATGAGTAAACCAAGGGGATCTGTAAGTAAAGACCCCAATCCCCCAATTTCTTTAACCTCAGTAAACAGTTTTTTTTTTCTTCTTTTTTTTTTTTTTTTGATGAGAAGTGAGTAGGAAATCATGAGAAATATTAAGTAAAAGTAACAGACAAAAAACCCAAATAAAACATATTTCTGTCCATTTCGAGCGTGTCTCCGATTTCTTGATTTAGATAAGCCTGCACAAATTCAGTGGGTCGTAACCTCCAAGCCTTATCAGTGGTGAGGAAAGCACACCACACGAAGTTAAAAACACTAAAAAAAGTACATCAAATACCCACCCGATTCAACTAATACTTCACTAATCATCCCAAAATTATTAATATACTACAGTGACCCGAAGCTTTGCTCCATTAAGACTGACCCGATTCCAATTCTTCTAGGATTTCACGTGTTTATTTGTGGATTGTATAAGCTAGCCGGAGACACAATATCACATTAAAGCTCTGAAAAGAAGAAAAAAAAAAAAAAAGCAAGTCCACAAAAAAGAAATAACAATACTGCTTTCTCTATCTCGAACAAAATGTCCTCAGCAGAAATATTTCCCAGCGAAAGCCTTAACAAAACCCTTATGTTAGGAAACCTGCTCTACCACACAGTGGCCAAACTCAGGGAGCAACGCCAACGGATGGAATTTCTGTACTCGCCCCAAAAATACCTCGATACTCCATTGCTAATGTCACTTCCGAAATTGGGGGTGAGGCTTATGTTTGATGTCACAGGAACACAGCCATTGCGGCTTATCGAAGTGCTTAACTTCGAGCACTTGAAGCTTTTGTATAAAGGCCACTATCTTAATGATATAGTGTATCAAATGCCAAGCGACGAAGAGTTAGTGCTGAGGTCCCCAGAACAAGCAATAATCGAACTTGACAATAAAAAGCATGTTCTGCCCCCGACTTTGAAAGAAATATACAATAAGATTTTTGGACCAACATTCCCCGGAGATTTCCATGTTCTGTCGGGGCTGTATACTTTGAGCTACCCGGGAATTGCTTTCCGATTTCAAATTCGGCTGGAAGATTTGCGAAATCGTGTTTCTGCATTGCAGAATAAAAATCAAATTCTTTCCCGGCTTACAAACTGGGAGACCGCCACTGATATCCCTTGTGTGTCGTTGGCAATATTTGAGGGCGAAGATTACCCTTCTTTTATCAGGAAATTGCAGCATATTTCGAGGGAAAATCCCCAGCCAATTGACCTTCCACACTCTACTGAATTGGTGATTGAGAATATTGAAGTCACACTCAGCACTGGCACCGCAGAGTTACGATTTAATGCAAAACACCAAAAATCAGCAACAGCAGTGCTTGAAATAGGTAAGTCCACACAACAAGACGTGCTTCGTTTGCTTGGGCCCCCGGACTCCTATTTCAATAAGTTTGATTCAAGGCTTCTGATCCACAAACACCTTCGTCCAGGTTCAGGAGCCTCTAAAAGCACATGTTCTGTCTACAAATTTCATAATTACTTTCGCCACGGACTAGATTTTCTTTATAACTTGAATCCCGAAAACGGCAATGGCGGGGTCTTGGAGAAAATTGTCCTTCATAACGGAGGAAATATCAAGTCTTTGGACTTTATGCATTGGAACAAGTGCAATTATACGATTCGAACCACCAGTCTCGAAACCTCTCCTAAGGTGAATTCGGAAATGTACTTCCGAGAGTTCAGTACAGACTTTCTCAACCAGATCAAAAGCGACAATTCCGAACCTGTGCTTTTGAATCGTGGCGATTCAGATAATGCTGACGACTACGACCTTGAAATTGTTTCCTCCGAGGAGTTTAAAAATGCAAACGTAAACACCACAGATCTGCTGGATTCCACCAGCTCGCGCAACGTAAAAACATGGGGCCAGCTGCGCCTACACGGGTACCAGCGATGTATTTTGGAGGTGAACGAAAGCAACGATTGTGTATCGTGCGTGACAATCTACTGAGCAGTTTTTATATATTTATATTAGGGAGAGAAAATATGGTAAGTATACAACCTCCATATTTATCCAGCCAGCACCAACTGACAGCCAGATGTACGGATGCGGAAACCTCGCTGGGCCCAATGCATCAGCACTAATAAATCGAAATATAGATGAGGGCTGGCTGCCATTTCTGCCAGCAGATTTTTCAGATCTTTCTGTTATATATATATATATTTTTCTTATGCAAAGTCTGAAACTCACACCCAACGTGGTTCAAAATGCCTTGAATGTGATGAGCCCCGAAGGCTTGCTGACGCTTCTGCTACGCAGTCGTGGCATCCTATATATTGAAAACCTTGAGTATACTAAAGATGTATATTCTGTGATTGATCTTACCAACAACGAGATTGTGGAATTGAGCGGAATTCCTGATTTTCTTCACCTTGAAGTGCTTCTATTAGCAAATAATAATATTTCTAGGGTGGGGACGGTGGCCGAATGCGGACTTCGGTCTCTCCTGCTAATGAACAATAGTATCTCGTCATTTGCAGAGGTGGCTAAATTGAGACTGTTTCGGAAACTCGAGAATTTGGTGATGCTTGGCAACCAGGTTACAGAGGAACACAACTATAAACTTTTTCTTGTGTGGCTATTTCCAAACTTGAAAGTTTTGGACTGTCAGAAGGTGAAACAAACAGATAGAAGCACTGCCCATGAGCTTTTTGGACCCGATTATGAAAATAGACTTCCAGCAGCAGATGCCTTAATAAATGGTAACAAAGCCATAAAGCCTGTGCTGAAGGATACGCGACTTATGGAGACCACTATGAAGAAACTCCTGCCCGAAGAAAAGGCCCTTTTAGTACAAGAACTAGAAAAAGCCACTAGCATGGAAGAAATCGAGCGCATTTCCGAGGCACTTAAACTGGGATACGTGGCTGCTGCTGAAGATGTCTAATCGAAAGTAAATATATTTAGCGATATAACAGAGTTAGGGGAAATTAGGTTTAAAAGAGGGATTAAAGTGTTCACTCCATCATCACAAACTAAATCTTAAAATTTACTCGTAGAACCCTAACCATTTATAAAGCCGTGTCAAGCACACTTTCCAATATCACTTGGTGGAGATTCTCTGAAAAGAAAAGCATATCGGTGAAAGGCTAATATTCATCCTGGATTTATGTTACAATGCATGTGTGTATATCTATAGATCGTTAAATGACCATATTGCATATTTGAAATATGTAGAGTAAACGTCCTACGTCTCGGCGGAGATAATTAAGGAGAAAAGGAGAAAGAGAGAGAGAGGCCCCCCAAAAAAAAAAAAAAAAGCCGAGACCTCAGGCCGGCTCACCGCATTTCTATCAGAGGCCGAGCCATTCGCTTTTTCCCTCTAGCACACCAATTTTTTTTCCTTTCTCTCCACATATTTCCCAGATTTTACAAAGCATCTCGTGGACTAGTGCTAAGCATTCATTATTCAAAAGGCAAAACACTTTCTTTACCCATAACGAGTGCTTGATTTTTCGGCACACGTGCCTGAGTTCCATTGCAGCGAATCGTCTCACCCCAAAAAATCTCACTGATTTCACCAGACGACAAGGATCCCAGCAATTTTTTTTCTTCTGTTTTTGTTTTACATCTTTGACTTCTAGGATCGATCGGCGTGATACTACACTCAAGTGTATACCCCTCAAGTATCCACGCCTTGTTCCCTTTTTCCATACGCCTAGAAGCCCCGAGGAATTTTTCATCAAGGCCCTCTAGATATACATATATACATATTGTTGATTTCTAGCTATCGAGTTCCACATATCCTCTACCTGCCAAAAAAATGTCACATACGCGGCCCAAAAGGAAAGCCACGGCTAATAAAAATTACGTGGATACCGCCAATGAATCGCTTTTTGACCTGATAGCCGCTGGCTCACGCAACAGCAGTTCTTCCAAAAGTCTGGCCAATGGGAAAGCTAGTACCACGACAACAACACAAAAATCGCCAAAAAAAAGAAGCCTGGCGGCCAACAGCAGACCAGATCTGGTGCAATTACAAGGAACACCTTCACAAAGTACGGCGGATTCTGCCCATCTAGTGCCATATAATTGGCAGCCTCCAATCACAGAAACTGAAGAGTTTTCACATAAACTTGACTTAACAGATGCTACAGTAAATACTGTGCTTCAGACATTGACGTGTCCACGTCATGCTCCCGCTTCTGGACTTGTAAAACG
Organism: Metschnikowia koreensis; assembly: GCA_030569435.1. Classification (NCBI taxonomy): domain Eukaryota; kingdom Fungi; phylum Ascomycota; class Pichiomycetes; order Serinales; family Metschnikowiaceae; genus Metschnikowia; species Metschnikowia koreensis. The sequence goes on along the minus strand of JAJMKX010000274.1, from coordinate 81,477 downwards.
CGAGGAGCTCGAGTTGAAGGAGCTTCAAAACCTATTGGTAAAACATCTGGGTCAGGCACCTGAACCATTAGGCCCGCGACGCAAACAGGCACGTACAGGGTTTCAGATCAAAAAGGGGGATTATATTTACATGGTCAGCGAGCCGCCAGGAGAGCCTTACTACATTGGCCGCGTGAAAGGATTTAAAAGAAAAGATGAGAATCAGACTGAAAAAGAGATTGAAAGTGCCGCCCATTATTTGTTTCAAATCCAATGGTTCTACCGTCCTCGTGATATCCTGAAACATACTTTGGACTCGCGCCTTTTGTTTGCATCCATGCATAGCGACTCATGTCCTCTTTCTAGTTTCCGTGGCTTACTTACAGTGCTCCATAAGCTGGATGTGGAGACATACTTTCAACCACCAAAAACACCGCAAGCGCAATATTCAAATGCGCTTGAGTTTTACGCGTCTTTTCCCAACTGTTTTTATTTTGATAAGCTTTACGATCGTTACATTCTCAAGTTCTATGATGTTGTGAAAACTTCCAGCTTGCTTCTGTACATTGACAATGCTGCCAACTGCAGCCGCAACTATATTCTTGCACTTAACAAGCGATTTGAATTTGTTTCCATGGAAAGTGCTCGGACGAAAATCTTTCTAAATAACTTCGCCTCAACAACGAGTACTCACTGTGATGTCTGTGCTGATTGGTGTGGACAGAACGATTCAGTGACATGTGCTGTTTGTGAAAAGCATTTTCATATGCTTTGTCTAGATCCTCCGCTTATGAAGAAACCAAGTCGAGGGTTCAGCTGGTCTTGTGCTTTGTGCACTAAGAAGCACGAATTGGAACATCAGAGCAGAAAAATGTTGATGCTTTCTCACGACAATCGTTCGACAAACGAGGAGGAACTTTCATCCTCGCTCACTGAACCAGTTCTTGCGCCAGAAAATCAGGTTGAACTGCAACGCAAATCGGCCGAAAATTTCCTTCCGAAATATGAGAAAATGGCTATTGAGTATTTAAACAAAGACGCGCTGGTGTCTGCTCTCGAAAGACGACTCCGCGAAGAATGGAATATTCGTTATTTGGGCCTTCATGCCCGGCTCGAAGAAGCTGTGGATCTTTACGACAGATCGTATTATCCTCGTGCATCTACTTCTCTTGGCCAGCGCTATCAGGTTTCCAACATTCCTGAATGTGATGGGCATCCAATCGTTTACTACGACCCAGAAAAGTCAGTCGTGGAGAAAAATAAGAAGAAACCGTCAACTAGCAAGAAACCCGTCAAAAAGAAGGTCGAGGTTGATACTGTAAAAGAACTCCCTCTCCCGAAAGAATTCCAGGGTGTAAACCCAAAGGACTTTCCGCAATGGCTCCAACCAAGACCTAAAGGGTATATTGAGAGAGGTGTTGATGATGGAGTCGGTGAAACTTGCACACTCATGTGGAAGCCTCTAGAAAGTGATCTCGCCAATAATTTTAAAACTCTTGATGCCTTTGTCGCCTCACAAGACCCAGTGGCTCTAAAGCTAGGCTTGCATCCAAATTCTCCCAACTTCTGTGATGCAGTTGTCAAGGCATACGTCAGCACTAATGGTGACATAAAAAAGGCGGCAGAAATCATATCCCGATTGTCTAGAGCAAGTCTTAAAGAGCCTACATTTAACAAGGAAGAGATAAAACGGTTTGAAGCAGGTGTGAAGAAACACGGAAGTGAGTTATACCCTGTATCAAAAGAAGTGAGAACTCAGCCAACTTCCATGACGGTTAGATTTTACTACATCTGGAAGAAGACACAAAGGGGCCAATTAATTTGGGGAAATTATCCTGGCAGAAAGAAAAAGCCTAGCAAGGAAGCTGAGATGAAGATCACACCATTAGTAGATGATTATGCTGATAGCGAGGACGATTCCGCATATGAAAATGAAAAGATCGTCACAAGGAAAAAGCCTTTTCAGTGCAAACATTGCAAGTCATACAGGTCACAGAAATGGTTCAAAATTACAGGCTTTGATGGTACAACTAATCTCGAAGATGCCACGGATGTGGAAGACGTAGACCCAGCGTGTGTTATTGCTCTTTGTTTTAGATGCGCCAAGATCTGGAGAAGATACGCTGTGTATTGGGAGGATCCGTTGGAAGTTGACAAGAAGAATGCTAGAGGCGCTGGTGGGTACAAAAGAAAAGTCGAATCGGAGCTTGTCATGGATGCAGAGAAGATCCTTTTACAAGCACAAAAGGAAGGGGTAAATTTGTCGTATGACTTCAACAGAATACTACCAGAGAGCAGTGTTATAGGCAAAATTGATCAACCAAAGTTAGTCAATGGAAACCACAAACCCGCAGCGCAATCCACGCTGCCTCCAAAGATGACGACCGCAGAACCTAAAGTCGTCTCCAAGCCGGCGCTGAAAGTCTCAAGTGCTGCTAAGAAGTCAAAAAAACTTTCTACTACATCAGCCAATCCAACTGAGCCCATTTCGAACAAAAAGACTGAATCTGAGAATAAACCGAACGACGATGGGCAAAATGCCACGAAAAAAAGAAAGGTTGAAGCGAAGATACCACTGCTGGAACCAGTAAAAGTGGAACGTCCCAAAAAGAGACAGGCGCCTGCAAAGTCTGGAAGTAGCGCTAAAGCTAAGAAGAAAAAGACAAGTCCAGCTCCAAAACAGGAACAAGAATCAACGGTGAAAAAGGAGCCCGAGAGCACCGTGAATGTGGAAAAGCAGTCTGAAGTGAAAAGTGACGTTCGAAATGCACCTTCCAAGAGACAGAGGAAGAATGCAGATACTACAACACTTGTCAATACTATCTTCAATTCCGACTACAGAAACAAATTGGAGAAGTACATTTCAATTTCAAAGGGCGACAAGAAAGGACTCCCACCATTGACAAAGGAGAGACTCGTGCAAGTACTTGATGAGTTTAAGTATCGTCAACTTGTGGACATGAAGCTGCTCGCGCAAGGATGGCAAGCACCTCAACAAGCAAAGATAGACTTGCCTTTTTCAGCAAATGATCGTAACTGCTCCATTTGTCTCGAGCATGACAGCTTGGACTCATCATCTCAGGAGGTTTTGATCTGCTCAAGTTGCGGTGTGAATGTGCATGGATCCTGTGCCGGAATAGCGGTTTCAGGAAAGGTTAAGCCTGTGAGGCAATGGCTCTGTGACCCTTGCGTCAATGACATGGGACCCAAATTCAACACAAATTATTCATGCAGCATCTGTCTTGCCAAATCTTCAAATACAGACAACGCTATTCTCGGTAACCCACTGGAGAAGCCAGATTATCTCGTGCCAATTATAGAAACCGGAAGATGGTGTCACATGTCATGTGCATTGTTTTGCCATGATCAAATTTCATTCCGCAATGTTCTGGCCCCGAGCTTTATACCGAAGGAGATCATGAGCGCGACGTGCACCAAGAGTTTAGGCTGTATGGTTGAAAGTGTCTCTCGAATCTTTGTCGAAAACTTTGACAAGCGTTGTGGTATTTGCAAGTGTTTGAATGGAGGGCTTATTGCATGTGACTTATGTAAGGATGAGGATAACTTCTACCATGTGACTTGTGCTCAAGATACACCCAACTTCAAACTTGGATTCAAGTTAGTTCCGCAAAGACTTGTCAAGTTTCATTCAAGCACGATTGTTCGTGATCAAGTCGGAAAGCTAGAGCCTATTTTGGTCTGTCCAAAACACGAACAGAAAGGTATCGTTTTTGATATGAGGGATCAGGGCAAAAGGACTTCGAATGGGGAGTCAAAACCTTTAATTCAGCTTTTCATGGAGGACTTGATGAAGCTGGGTCACCGATTTACTGGACCTCAATTGCGGGCTCACAACTACATGTCAATGATAACTACATTCATGGATAAAGTTGAAAGAATAAATGGTAAAGCTACATCAGTGGATGATGAGGGCTATTCTAAGGTGTCGTGTCATTTTTGCAAAATCACCTCATCTCCAAAGTGGTGGCCCTTGGAAATATCCAAAAACTCTGCGCAGTCCGAAAACGAAAATAAATCGAATGAGATTACAAATGGTAAAGCTGATGGCTCGGACAAGGAGTTGAAAAAAGTACATGCTTGTAAAAAATGCCATATACTCGGTGCTAATGAGGAACAAGAAGACGCGCATTCTGAAGGCGATAAATTCATGAGTAGTCTTAGTCAACCTCTTTGTGGTGAAAAATACGGCATCAAAGACATGGAAGATCGCATTGAGTATAAACCATTTGAGCCTCAGTTACAAAAAGTGGAGAGATCTAAAATAACATGGGGCGATCTCCTCGGGTAGATCTCAGTGGTCACGTGCCGATATCGCTCGCTCGGGTCGTGATGTTGAAGTATGAACGCGAACATGAGAAAAAAAAAATAGACTGAATTAAAAACAGAAAGGTGAGATTAGATTGCATAGCTACAGGCATTGAAGTTAATTGTCGGCGTATTTATCGGAAGTGGTTTTTACAAGCTTAGTTTGGTAGCTGATCACAAATAAAAGTTGGTTTTCTTTAGACATTAAAGGATTATAGTTCATCTACACTAAGTGAGATATCGCATAGCCTCTTAAAGCAAAATCTTCATATTAAAATGTTAAATTTGGGCAATCGTGATATGCCGGTCATACCCGGCACCAAAATTGAGGGAGACGAGCTCAAAGAGTTGAGACTTATGTTGGCCGACTTGCTTCGAAGGAAAAGCACACAGTTTCCTGGTTCCCAGCCGGTATCTTTTGAAAGAAACCATATCGAGGTTTTAAAAAAACGGGAGTACTATGTATGTGAGAAGTCAGACGGGTTACGTTGTTTACTCTTCCTCATCAATGATGCTGTTAGAGGTGAAGGCGTGTTTCTAATAACTCGTGAAAACGAGTACTATTTCATCCCTAACATCCATTTCCCATTACTAGTGGACGAGGAAAAGGGCCGGACGTATCACCATGGAACTGTTCTTGATGGAGAATTGGTGTTGGAAACGAAAAATGTGCTGGAGCCGTATCTTCGATACTGTATTTTTGATGCACTTGTCATACACGAAAAGGATATAACCAACCGACCGCTCCCTAAAAGATTGGGGTACATTACAGAAAATGTGATGAAGCCTTTTGATAGTTTCAAGAAAAGACATCCCGAGGTCGTGAACTCGCCCGAGTTCCCGTTCAAAGTCAGTTTCAAAATGATGAAGCTGTCGTACAGAGCTGACGTTGTTTTATCGATGCAGGAGCATTTATTTCATGAAACAGATGGACTTATATTTACATGTGCAGAGACGCCATATGTGTTTGGTACCGATGCCACTCTTCTCAAATGGAAGCCTGCGCACGAAAACACCATCGACTTCAAGATGGAATTAGTATTTAATGTTTTCCAGGACCCAGATATGGACCCACGTGACCCAGACTCTTCGTATCCAGACTACGATAGTCTTCCTGGAGAAATTAACTTGCACATATGGAAAGGAGGAAAAGAATACGAACATTTCGCTCAGCTTGATCTTCCCGAGGAAGACTGGGAGCAACTAAAGGGAATTGAAGAGCCACTTCAAGGAAGAATTGTGGAGTGTCGCAAAAAACTAAGCAAGCCTCCATATTGGGAAATGCTTCGTTTCAGAGACGATAAGTCGAACGGAAACCATTTTTCGGTAGTGGAAAAGATTCTTCACAGTATTGAGGATGGTGTCACAGAAAAGGAGCTTGTTGAAGCTTGCCCTGTGATTGAAAAGGCTTTCAAACAAAGAGAAGCAGAAAGACATCAAAAGGCAAGAGTTCCTGCTGGTCCAATGCCACCGCAAAAAGCACCTGCGCCTCCAAAAGAGAACAGAGCACGTGAACGAGAAGAGGAGGTTGAGCGTCCACAAGTAAAGAAACAGAAGGTGTCCGAGGAGGAAATGCTTCAAGAAATGATGCCAGATTATGAGCTCGACAGTGAGCTGGATTAAATTTATAAGAATACATTAGATTTTTTTAGATTGACAATTTTCATTATTGCGCATAGCCTTCTTCTTATGCTTATACTTCTTATTTGTTTCTTCTATATACATCATTTCCCCCGCCGTTTATTTGGGGCAAAACCCAGACAGCACCAAGCATATCATTAGTCCCGCTCAAGATTGATGCTTTTACCGAATTTGCCATATAGATGTGCCTTTAACATGGATAACTGGGAGTCAATTTCGTCAACAAGATCGGAGGTCAGTGATATTTTAGAGTCCAAAAGTTCGTTCTCTTTTTCGATCATCTCCACAGCTTTTGATACACTAACAAAAACAAAAGCGTCGGCAATTTTGTATTGAATTTTCTCGTCATCGTCCAAAAGCTCGATTTCCATAGCGAGATCTTCAATATATTCCTTCTCGTTTCCGTATGTAGTGAGCTGATCAGCTAACGCGTCTTTTTTGTTAATGAGCGACGAGAACTCGTTGATTTTTTGCTGATCCTCCCATAAGACCTCTGTCGTATTTGCCTGACCTTGGGGAAGAAGTTCCATTGTGTTTGTATTGTGTATGTTTTTACTTTTATCAGTCAAAAAAAACAGTTGAAGGTGCTTGAGACCATTTTCGTTCGGAGACATGGTCACGTGCGCAGATCGACTTGAGCGTGGTCAAATAATACCCGTGAATTACAATAAAACATAAATACACAAAAAAAAAAAAATCCAGAAAAAAATTTCAAAAAATACTCTGATTGATTTATTCTCCTTTTCTAATTATAAGAGCATTTCGATACTTTTTTATTAAGCATTAGGTTCATGCGGAACCTGAAGTATAAACTGAGGCAGTTCCTACACTAAAACATTAAGCAATTTCTACTTTATCACACTCTATAAATAGTTGCCACCCTTAGAAAAATTCAAGGAGTGGTGTTTCTTTTTTCAAAACCAGGGTAATTTGGTGTTATTTTCCCATATGATCTTCCCCAGCTTCAACTTTTCGTCGTCACTTTCATTATTGTAAAGAATGGCACTCATTGAAGAATTCTCGAGACCATGTGGACAGTCATATCTATTGACCAAGACCTTCTTCACTGCAGGAGAAATCTCCGACTCCCAAATAACAATTTTATGGAAATTGGACATCTGAGGCGTACCGTGCTCGGCCTCCAAATAAATCTTCATTTCTTCAATAAGCTCCAATGCAGTTTCGTCTGCATTAAAGGCTTGGTCATCCACAAAGCTCTTCACAAGTGTGATATAGTTTTCAAACTGATTGGTTTCCTTATTGAAGCCATATTCGTATTGCCATACCACAAAACCTTTCAATTTGCCTGTCTCTTGGCAAACGGATTTCAAACCAAAATACACAGGTTCTGTCGATTTGAATTTTTCTGCGAGTGAGTCCAAAGATTCAGTTTTGAAATCGAATCTAGAAGCCTCATCGTCAAATAACTTAACACCGAAGAATTTTGCTCTTAAATGGAACCAGTCCACGTAATCTGCACTTGGATTGATGGAGATTCTATCGGTGCCATCTTCTTTTACTTTATGCGACAACTGTTTGTCCAAGTGTTGGTTATAAATCTGAAACAAGTCGCTGAACTCGTTATATTGAATAAGCTCAAAGCCCGGCTTTTTCACGTATTCAGCACCCATATAAGAAAGAGGAAGATTGAGCAAGTCGATATGGAAGGACTTGAACCCATTACGTGCGTAGAATTCGCCCACTTCCGAATAAAGAAAAAGAAAGCCAGTGGGTCCAACAAACTTCTCACCTTTCACGGTTTCCACTAACTTATCGATCATAATAGTGGCCAAGCCGCGGCCTCGGTTTTCTTCATATGTATATACGCCTCCAATACAGCCACTAAGAACATCGTTTCGCTGCACTTTATTGTCGGCATTTTTCACATACCGCCACGCGGAACGGATCAAAATTTCACAAGAGCAAAGAATTCGCGAAGGGTCAAATTTCGATTTTAATGCAAATACAACGAGCCGATTGGATTCTGAACTTGTGATCTTTGATAAACCCAAGACGTTTTCTCGGGTCACGTAGTCTTCCACAGAAAGAAGATTCTTCCATGCTGCTGCATTACGCTCACGCGTATAATCACGCGTAGATTGATCTTGAATTTCTTCTAAGAAAAAATCGTCGGGTGCTTCTCTTGATTTAGTCATAATTTTCTTTGAAATAAGCAGCAGGATGGGATTTTGGCACGAAAGCATGGGTTAAAAACAAAAATAGAGTAGTCAGAAAGAGCGAAGCCAATTATAAATAAGTAGGAAATTCAAATATAGGAATTGGTAAGATTAAGTTCAATGAGGGAAAGAAGATCCAAACTTTTTGTTTTGTGCTGTGAGAAAGAAATCAGTCTAATTATATACCCAATTCATATTGTATCTCATTCTCCGCACTCTAAAGAGTGGGATGAAAAAAAGAATTAAGCGCTACCAGATTATATACACACTCAGTTAGCGAAAGGTGACGTGGCCGCGGACTCTTGGCAAAACCTGCTTATGTTTTCTTTATTTTTTTTTTCAATGATTTCTAAATGTAAAGATGTTTTCAAGATAATTTCCAAACCATTAAATTTTAGTTTTCTTCTTTATAGAATATCCACATATAATTCAAATTTTGGGCCTCTTTTCAAACACATGAGTTCACTACAAGATAAACGCGGTTGTGACCCAGATAAGCCTCTCTTGGCTGAATGAGGTAATAGCCGCAATAGCACACCGGCGCCTCGCACGGCCGTACGCCTCTAACGGTAACCGAGACCCTCGTCCTTTCCTCTAACAGCAGGTGTCGCCTGCCGACCCGTTTCAGGAAATAACCGATACGGCAGAAACGGTAACTTTTTTTTTTGATATAGGCTACAAAAGATTGCTCTTTTAGCTCTTGGGGTTTGTTCTTTGTATTTAAGCAAGCGCTTTTGAAATCAATCGGTTGTCAATAATTATTTGGTCGAGGGAGAGAGCCCTTTTTTGAGTGCGATTGAAAACACCTAAAAAAGTTGTGAGATCAAAAAAAAAAAAAAAAAAGAAAACATATACCTCGTGTAGATACGTCGTATCCTTTCTTGTTTTATCTTTTTATTTGGTTTTGTTACCAAAAGTATCAAAACTTTAAAGAACATAAGCCTTTGATCAATTGTTCTCAACGTGATCAGAACGCGTGGCCAAGAAAGCCAGCTTGACTTTCTGTATTTTTTTGCAGTTGACTTCCATTGTTCACCAATATTAACACGATCTACTTCTTGATCAAAAAATTAATTGTAATTTAAGCTACACAGATAAGCTCAGGATGTCGTGTCGGGAGATTAATTAAGTTGTATGTAGATCTATGTGGCGGATACATTCAATCACAAAACTCATGTCAAAAAAAAAATAGAGTCGCGTGTTGTGAATCATGTAAAGAGTACACGGCATATTTTTTAAGCATTGGTTGTGATTTCTTCGATTTTGTCGTGCCAATTCACGACGTGGCCCTTGTGCATACGGAGAAGAATGTCATCAACGTTCCAGCCCTTGGCTTCATACTGCTCGATCTCTTGTGCTACTTCCTGTAAAGAAGCGTAATATTCTGAGTACTTGCTGATTAATTCTGGAGAAACCGGCGGGAACTTGGTGTTCTGCAGAAAATACTCGCCGCCCGTTTCTGGGAACAAATGAAGCACTAAGCTCACCACCAGAAATAAGGCATTTAAGTTATCACGCCATTGCTGCGACAATTCTTGAAGATTAGCTGGGGCTGGTGACAATTTCTTGGCCTTGGATCGAAGGTGGTATTTCGCTGGGTCTTGACGGATATCATCACATAAATCATATAGCCAGTGCGGATCGCATAAAGCATCTTGCGGGAATGGAATCAAACGGGCATATTTATACTGTGAAAGATGTTCTATGGCCTTTAGAGCCAAAGAGTATTTTGACGTGCCCGAAGGAACTCGGTCATACACATGGAGGGCCAATTCCTCGGGCGGATCTGGGAATGCTTCAAAACGCTGTTTCAATTCATCGTCTATATCCATATGCGGCACGCCCAATTTATATAGAAGCCCCTTGATGTGGGCCCAATGCGAGAAACTTTTGAGTGCCGAAAGCACCACGGGCAGATCAAGTGAGTCTGGTCCGAAATAACGTTCCACGTATTCTCGCACAAACCGGCCTTCAAGTTTCGAGCCCACATGGTGGTCCGTATGTAGAAAATTCAACTTTGAGCAGTAAAGTAAATTATATCCTTGCATTAAGTGATCTGGGGTCACATTTTCAGCAAATGCCTGCGCCTGTTTTGACAGCGAAAAGTCCACGGTATTTTGCAGTGGTATATAAAGTACCACAGACGAGTTTTCCTCCTCGTACCAATGGTTTTCTTCAAGAGCACGGGCAACTCCTATTATCATTAGACAAAGGTCTCTGTGTGTTTCGAAAATATCCGCCAGAATCCCGCCTAAGATATTGTATGCCAGTACTACCGAAACTTGAGTATGCAATTGTTCTGGGAACACCACCAAGTGCTTATCTTCCTCACGCACACGCTGAAACGTGTTATTCACAAACCGGTATTTGCGACCCCGTTTTGAGATTTCTGTGGTGGAAAGACACGCCACATTTGTTAGAATAAGGTCGGCAATTTCAACAAGCGCGTCGGATAAAAGCGTGGGCATGGTGAGTGAAGTAGGCACCTGAGAAATCCTGCCTTAAAGCTGGAGATGATGATGTTTTTTTTATAGAGCAAGAATCAGGCCCCACAAAAACTTTGTCAACTTATTATGGAAATTTCGATTCCAGTGGCTTTGTGAATTCTCACAGACTGGTGATCTCTATTTGTTGTCTGTCAACTTTAGTGTGGAGAATCGATTCACTATGAACACCTGGATGCTCTGCGCGACGCTAGCCGAAAGGATTATGTGCACGCGAGCAAACATTGGCCGACTACCGACACGTGTAAATTGACTGCTTTTCATTTCTTTTCATTTTATTTATTTTATTAGAGTTTTTCTCTTAAATTTCCTTTAAGTCTTCAGGAGCAAGTTGGAAATTGATTCGTTGATACTAAGAGTTTTTGGAAAGTCTTATTTTTTTTTTCTTTTCCCTTTTTTGAGCACTTTGGAAGAATAGGCCTGTAATGAAGAGATGAGACGTTCAAGATTGACATAGCTTACTTGAAGGGAAGTTTCAAAAAAAAAAAAAGTCCAAATATTAGCTGCTGACTTCCTCAGCACTCTACTTCGATGATTGCCGATGGTCGGTAAATCTACGACTAATCATCGGGATGAGACATATGGTGAATTTTCGAGATCCCGTTTCTAACCATACCCTTGTAAAGGCGCCTTTTGGTGCTTGAGAATTTGCCATTCTCTTACAGGATTGTCATACATTCTGGCCTGACCATGTTCTCACATATTGGTTTGAACAATTGTTTTAAAAATAATTTCTACGAGTAGAAAGCCTTTCCTTTTATATTGCTAACCCTTTACTAGAAACCCCTCTCGGAAACAATCTCCTGCCGACGGCACTGGCGGAGAACATGTCAATGTCACCATTTAAGGAGAGGAAAAGCGGTACGCTCAATATAAGAATTTTGAAACCAACCTTTGGAAGGCGAAACAAAAATGCCACATTCTCCATTTTCCTCAAATCAAAAATTGTCACAAGACATACCAAGCAAAAGTAAGAAGGAAATTTGTAACTGAAAATCAGAAAAAAAAAAGCAAGCTTTAAAAATAGCAGTGAAATAATGTAATAGTCTTCTACATGCTCACACCAAGCAGCCAAGAAAAGCAAACTTTTTCCTGTGAGCCTAGAATTCCTACGTTCACATAAAGCTTGTGTTCTTTCAAGTATAGATAAGATAGATATTTATGAAAGAAGAAATTTGATTGGAGCCCGTCATTTCAGCACGTGGTTGCCCCGAGTCCTTCCGGATCGCGCCGCGCCAATTCAGCACTGCCCCTACCAGCGCCACTAACCAATGCGCAAAAACCCATTTCCCAAAACAGCAAGGCGATTTTTTTTTGGGGACATGTTGCATGCAAATTTCCCACTCTATTCCAAAATAGATACTTAAGTAAAAAAAAAATCATCCATTCTTGTAACAACTATTGAAGGAAAACTAAATGCCAGATTTTTCTTTTCTCCACCGAACTATTTTTTTATTATGAAACTGTTTGTTGTCGATATTTTTTTATGTCTGCACGAAAACAATCAAAATTTCAGTGGCCTGGAATTCCCTATCTCTGTTTCTTAAAGAAGTAAAAAGCCATAAGCTTACATAGATTTAGAATACGTAATTTCCTACTACCAGTATGTCTACAAGGTTGAATTACCGTCCCATAAAGTTTATTGTAAGATATGCGTATGTCATGATAAGACTAAATCGATGCGTAATGGCCAGCCTCGACACCAATAGCCACAGTCATTTGTTGTGAAAGAAATAAAGCAATAATAATTAGAGAGCCAAAGTCACTAACTCACGAGCTGACCTTGTCACGCAAGTACTTGATTTTTCTTCTTCTGGCGTTAATAAACCAGTTGCTCAACTGCTGTTGGTTCAAACCTGTGGCCATGATCAACTGCGCTTTTTCAAACGAGTTGGGGTATGGGTGGTTCAAATGGTCCTTCAACCATTTAATCAAAACATTGGTGACCTCCTTGGGCAAGTTGTTACGAGTTCTCACCTTGGTGTGAGCTCCAGCCGACATGTGGTGAGCTTTAGGCGACATTTCTCGAGACAGTGACAGACTGTCGGCGTAGTCAGGACTGATGCGGCCAATCTCGGACATAGGAGGATTGCCAGGGCTTGAGCGAAGTCCCATTGGTGCAGCTTGCATTTGCAAGGGGCTAGTCATTTGTGGCACCATCTCGGCACCTTGTCTCCATCCATTACGAGCGGCAGCTCCATACCCAGTTTCGCCTGCTAAAGTGTACCCAGGAACACCGTATGGAGCACCATAGTAGCGAGGGGCTCCATACTCCGGGGCAGAAAGTTGATAGTGCGAGCCAGGGTACGCGCTGGGCACAGGAGGCATTGCCCGGAAAGCGCCGTATGTTTGTGGCGGGTAATAAGGGTCTGCAATGGTGGGTCCACGGAAGATATCTGAGATTGGGGGTAACGAGGTGGTTCCCTTGGTTAATTTAATAGGGGGAGAGATCGAGCTCATGTTTGTGGGTATGATGATAGGATGATGGGGTATGAAAGGGGAAGATCTGAAGATTCAATGTTTTTTTTTTTTTCTTTCCTCAACTGATTCAAATATCTAGAAACAACGGCCAAGTCGGGGTATGTGGAAGACGAGGCGGAAGAGATAAATATAAAGAACTAATGAAGCGGAAAACAAAAAGAAAAAGAAAAAGGAAAAAAAAAGCGGAATTAGGTAATAAATATATGGTATGAAATCAAAAGAAATGAAAGGATGTTGCAGAGCTCATGGGCGGATCTGACGGGTTAAATAAGCCGTCACAATTCCGGTTGGGACGCCATACCGTCATTTAATCAAGAAACTTTCTTGGCTGCGGAACTTCTGCATCCCAGGGCAGCCCGCCCAAGAGTGCTCGTAACCAGTTGACATCTTCGGCATACGGACAACCCCGCAAAAAAAAACAAAAAGAAAAGGTATTTAATATTTATCGACAGTATTTCTGTAGTTTTATTGGCAAGTCAAAATTTGACAAGAAATTATTTATTAGTTGATATTAAAGAGAGATGGTTTAAAAAATTGTGTTTTCCAGTACAACGGATTTGCATTGTTTGCTATCTCTTTTTTTTTTCTTGTCGAAACGCCCCCAGGACATCCCGCAGGTGAAGTATGGCATAAGGTGTCAAAACGTCAAATTTTAAGTAATGCCAAGACTTTTGCTATATTATGTGCAGGTGCCAAGAAAAGTCTTGGCTTTGTCTCCGTGCCAAGCAAGTTTTTTTCGTTTCCCCTATTTGGGTCGACCCCCAGACAAAAAGTTACATCTCCCATTTGCTCATTCTCAAAATTCTTTTTCAAATAAATTTCACTCGCTTTTTATTGATGAGAAGTGAATAAAGAAAAAATACTGAGATCCTTCCATGCTCGTGGGAACGGCGATGCATAGCCACGTGATGTTCGGTGGTGCTTCCCATGCCCAAACAAATTCCGCGTTTGTGATGGGTTTATCTCCGGTGTGCCGTACCAAGTGCCGGGCATTGACACAGGTGAGTATATGCACACCCTGACAGGCAACAACCAGATGGACACGTTGACTTTCGCCTCCACCTTTTTAATCGGAGAACACCCGAGAAATTCGGGTGGTGGCTCTGCTCCTGCGCCGGTTATAAAGAAAACCCGGCCCCCGGCTTCCGGTCCCAAGTGAAATTGAGGTCACACTTACAATTCCGTTCAGCGTTGCTTTTGGTGACCAAACATCTGTTCTCAAATAACTTCATTCTGTGAATGGCTAAAACATTCTACATCTATATGCGTCAGCCAATTAATTTACTTGCTTGCTATGTAGCGCGAAATACAAAAAAAAGAAATGAAAGACAAAAGAAATATAATCGACAAAAATCTGCAGAGAGGGTTGAATCGACATGTTGGGCGCAAAGTTGAGCTCTACTGGCAGAGCCTGACTAGTCTAGATCCCTGATTTCAAGATCCGCGATCTGCAGCGCAGCTCTGTTTTCGGACGCCCACGCGCAACCCTGAAGATGGCAAATTTTATCGCTCGGGTGTCACTTTGCACGCTCACCCGTCTTATTTGCAGGATGTCATGAAGCGTGCCCCAGAAAAAAAAAGCAAGTGGCTACATTGCTCACGATTATGAGCCGATTATTTGCGCAGGTCAACTGACACATTTTTCGAGATCCGATATGCTGATATTCCCTTTTTGATTAGTAACAGTCTCGTATTTGAATCATTGCGTATGGTCCCACATCAAATTTCTCGTAATCAACAAATCCGAGCGGAAAATGCGCCCTAGACTCCGTGCTTAGCACAATTCGTGGGAGGATTCAAAAAAACAGGCGCTCCGGCCATGAGCTCAGGATTTGGCATGCGAAAAAAAATGATTCTAAAGTCTTTCATTCAAGATCCGCTCAAATTGCATTTTGTCATGCTTGATGTACTTAGACCTGTTCTTTGTAAATTCGCCACTGCCGTATTTGTCGTAGAGCTTGTTGTAGGCATTGATGATCAACTTTTTGATTTCACTGCTCAAATACGACCGCAATTCCTTTTCTTGGATATTAAACTTTTCATATTGGCGAAGTGCTTCTTCAAAAGATTCGTTGAAATTGCGGAAAAGATCCTTGATTTGTTCTTTTTCCTTAGCACTGTTCTGGCCTCCGTTTAAAGCATTAGTGGTGGTGATTTGAGTCATATCCCGAATGATAATGTAAGACGCGTGACTCCAGTCATCAAGAAACACCTTCAAAAACCGGTTTTTAAGCCTGTGCAAACGCTCCATTCCTATAGCCCCCAATTTTTGATAAAGAGGCTCCAGTCGGTTCACGATGGTCTCAATCATTACCAGGTTTCGCACAAGCATAAAGCCCTGAGACAGTTTGCGTAGATTTGTCTCGTTAGACTGCTCCTTCAAATTTATCTCGATATTTACCATCAACTCATCAATCAAATCCAGTAAGAATGAAGACACCAAAAATGCTGTATGGTTTTCTGCTTGGGATTCTGCACCTTGCACAACGGAGGTGTATACTGTAACGAATCTGAGTGGGGGTTTTACGTCAAGCCAGCTGCCAAGTTTCTTGTCTTTTATGAGTGTAAAAAGAGAGTCAAACTCACTGATTCTGCGTATTTTAGAAAGAACTTCCACCACAACTTCTGGAATGCTGTGTTCGTTAAACCGTTCAATTTGAGAAACACGAGTATCGACATATTTTGCCCATTCGGTAAAGAGGTTTTGAGATTTAAGAATCAATGCATCATACTCTCGTTTCGTAGAAGGGAAAGAATTGAAATCGAATCTGAACGCACGTAAACCTTCGTCTAAATTTCTCAATTGATCCAAGATATCTAACACCACCAAATCCTGGGTGGCCAAGCTTTGGGCGTCTAGTTGCTTGTTATAATTGGAAAGAACCGACCTAAACCGCAGTTCCATGTACTTGGTCACGATATTACTAAAGACGGGCGAGCCCAGCACTTGTAATTGGTCACAGACCGATTTCAAGCCCTGTATTTTTTGAAGTAAGTCGGCGGTTAATGCCGTAATTCCAGTAGATCCTCTTTCGTACGGCATGTTCGCAGTTCTCTTTTGAATCGAGCACGCGGATTCAAGGGGTGCTAATTTCAGAGCTAAAAGTTGGCTTAAAGACCGTTCCAAAGACTCGTGTCCTGCCCGCAAATTGTTTTGTTTAGCGAAATAAGAGAGTATAGTCACTGCATCCTGAGGCCGAGAAAGTGAGCCCGACAAAATGTCGGCTTTTGAAAGCATATTGGCGAAATAAGAGCTTATCGACAACTCAGCCATATCCACGGCATTGGCAAAGCTGACCACAACTCCATCGAAGTCACGGATCTTTTGTTTCATTTCCCGCACGAGGGCCTTGGATTGCTCAAGGCATATGAGGTATTTTCCAACTCCTATAGCATCTATAGATGCAGATAATGTGCGTTGATTTTCTGCAGCTCGCAGCGAATAAAAGGACACGTCTTGAAGCAACGAGAGACCTTCCTCGATGGAACTCTTTTTCTTATTGAGCGCGTCAATCTCTGTAAATACTGGTCTGATACTGCGTGATGCCGTCAGCGTCTTTGTTGTGATTACCAGGAGCGAATTGGTGATGGTGGAAAAGAGATCTTTGGACCGTGAGAGGTTTTGCGAAAGCACCGCCACGTCTGCCTCATCAACGTCCACTTCAAGACCCAGCATTATATTTATGAATTAGGGATGTGAATTAGAAGATGAATTGTCTATAATTTGGTATTTTTTAAACACGTGTTGATATTTGTTTTGTTTGTTGGCGGCAGTAGTGTTTCTCCAAACTGTTTGTTAGCGAAATTCTAGGACGTTCACTAAAGGTGGTGTGCATGTAGGCAATAAAAAAATTGGAGGTTTGGAATTCTTCTGTATGTTTATCCGAAGATACTAGTGGTAAAAAGGTCTGGGATAACAAATCACTATCTTAGTGGGCTCTATCATAGAACCAAAAAAGAAAAAAAGAAAAAGAAAAACAAAGAATTAGTTGGGCATGGTTTTCTTTTTTCAATTGGGTCCACGCATTGAAGCCAAGAAACACCAAGAGCATACCGAATTCAAATGTTCTTTTTTAAAAAAAAAAACAGTGGCTTGGTTCGATGGATTTTCTTCTAGGATAAATATCTAGAGTCTTATTTTCGGCTATAGGCTTTGTATATCAAGGACGAATCTTGTCTAGCAGAGTCTAAGACGCGTTTCGACAGGATCTACAAGAACTCTTTTCTCATAAATAAGCGACTGATTTCCTTCTTGTTTATTCCCAAAACATCCCTTAGATCTTTCTTTCCTTTAATTTTTATGTTATGTTTTTTTTTTGGGGTATCGCTTAGTTGCTAAAGCACTTTAAAAAATGACATTCTTCCGTCATACAACAGCAGCATAAAATTAGAAATTGCTTAGTGCGCTGAACCAGTGATGTGCCAATTATTCCCCAAAAACTTTCTTATGAACAAAAAAAAAATTCCCTATGTATGTTCTTAATCATTGGTTTTTCATGAGTTTGGCCTATAAATTTGTCCTCCAGGGTAACGTAAATTTGTGAATATGAGTCTGTGTCAGGCTGATTCCGATATCCAGCCTTTGTATAGTGCGACGATCGATGCGCATCGTTTTTCAAGAACTAGATCCTTCTTCATTCTCCAATTTTTCGATCGAGGGCATAAGACAAAGAGTTTGGAAATTTCCACCAGATACCGTATTTTTCCAAAGCATTTTCCAACTCTAAGCTTATTTTAAGGCAAGATTGTAATTGGATCACGAGACACAATTCCATCTGCATAACTTACTACGATCGCTTTATAACGGATTTTACATCAACTGAAACCATTTACCTTTTTCTATCATACAAGAACAAAATGACTACACTTGCTGATATGAGTAACATTGAATCTAGCGAAAGCTTCCAACCAGCTTCCGTCCAGGATACATCTTCAAGCGGAAACATGGCTATCTCCTTTCCTGATCTAATGGACAGATTGAAAACCATGTCTTCTCAATCGAGAAAAAAAGATGGCAGCGCTGCAGAAGGTACTCAAAAACGTGCAGTCACTAAAACTGAATGTCTGGTGCAAACCTCCCAGGGTAGACTTCTCATAGATAGCTGGAAATATCCCGAGTTTCAGTATCTCAAATATTCTCACAGGCTACCCTGTAAGGCTCGTGGCTTATTTACAAGCAAAGATCGTATTGTTGCAAGAGGGTACGATAAGTTCTTCAATGTGAATGAAGCCGATATCGTTAGTGACTCTCGGCTCAGATCCGAGTGTAAGGGGCCATTTGTAGCCTCTACCAAAGAAAACGGATGCATAATTTTCTTCGCGGGTCTTGAGGACTCCACTCTCGTGGTTTGTTCGAAAAATATGACGGGAGATCTTGATACAGAAACGTACAAGTCTCAGGGAAAACACTACAAAAAGGGAATTGAGGCCATCCATAAGCAGTTGGCGGAGATCGGGAGAACTCCCGAAGAATTCGCTCGCACACTTTACGAGCAGAACATGACTGCAGTGGCTGAATTGTGTGACGACGATTTTGAAGAGCATATTCTTGAGTACCCCGAGAAACTAGCAGGTCTTTACCTTCATGGTCTTAACAATAATGAGATCAAATTTTCTACTGCACCCATGAGCGCTGTTGCTGAGTTTGGCAAAAAATGGGGTTTCAAAGAAGTTGAGTACACGACTTATGAGACTTACGACGAGCTTATGGCTTTTGTCAAGAGTGTTGATGAGGTGGGCACATATAAAGGTAGAGAATTAGAAGGGTTCGTTATCAGATGTAAACGCGAGAACATGGAGGGAGCAACTGTGCCGACTCTCGAAGACTATTTTTTCAAATACAAGTACGAGCAGCCATATTTCTTGTATAGACAATTGCGTGAGGCGACCCTCAAGTTCTATCCTAAAGACTATTCGCGGCCGCTTAGTGATATTCGCCACTTGTACCCAAAATTTCGCAAGATTACATTTGCATATTTACAATTTGCAGGAGAATACTTTGAAAAATACCCTGAAAAACGCCAGGAGTTCGAGGATAATATTGGCGTTATCAAGCTTCGGAAATTGTTCATAAATGATATTTTGGCAGATCAGCCTGTGGGAATCAAGGCCCATGAAATGGAGGCCAACGAGAAAATATCGGCTAAATTTGAGCGCTTGATCCCCACCACTGAAACCGTCTATTGTTTTGTGACAATAGCTGCTCCTGGATGTGGGAAAACAACCACCTGTATGACTCTTGCCAACTTGTGTCCTAATTGGGAGCACGTACAGAACGAT
Source organism: Metschnikowia koreensis (assembly GCA_030569435.1). Taxonomy (NCBI): domain Eukaryota; kingdom Fungi; phylum Ascomycota; class Pichiomycetes; order Serinales; family Metschnikowiaceae; genus Metschnikowia; species Metschnikowia koreensis. Next base: position 62,090 of record JAJMKX010000274.1, on the reverse strand, counting down.
GATTTTGGTTCGGGCAAGAATATTACCGACAAAGTTTTGGAACTTCTTGGAGCAAAAAAAGTCGTGTTTTTCGATCGCATGAACTACCGGGAAAATTATAGAAAAGAGTTCTTCACCAAGATTTTCCTGAAGCAGGATGGATCTGGTCACATCATGCCAAATGTGGAAATCAAATTCATCGGGCTCAATTTCTTGAACTGCAAGTCTCCGGAAAGCAAGTATGAGCTACTTGAAAAGCGGATAATGGCCAGAGGTGATAACCACCAGTCAATTGCCGCAAAATCCCAGCCAATTGCCGCACGTTCCGTGTTGTTAGATACCCTCCGCAAATTCCAGGCCCCACGATTAAAGGAGGAGGAGGAAGATTTATCAATTCTCCCTCGCGTTGTAGATGGTCTGCGTTTAGACAGATCAGACAGTGAATTCTCACTTTTGATAAATATGGATGTTGATGCCGAAGACTCGTCTTTGAAAAATGCAAAAATCATTTACGACGAAGTTACCAAGGCTTACCCTGATCTCAAAGTCAAGAATTTCACTGAGGAAGAATGGCACAACGCTTTCACTTCTGCCATAAACTACCAGCCCAAGACCAAGAAACAAGTTTCTGCTCCTTCGAGAACCGCAATCTACTATGGAATCTGTGCTGAAAAGGACACTATTGTGTCTCATTTGGATGAAGTGCTCAAAGATAATTCTACCTGGAAGAGCATAAAGGAAAAAGGGCGTATTCAAAATGACTTCCATGTCACTCTCGCGCACATGATGGCCGTACGCAATAACAAGGCGAAGTATCAGACTATATGGCAAGATTTGGGCCGTCTTTTCTCCAAAAATATGTATCGCAAAACTGCCGCTCCTGGGACTAGGGCACTCGTGCCCATTTTCGCAGATGTACATGTGGAAAAGATTGTCGTTTTTGAAAATACTTTAGTTGCTTTAAAAGTGGCGATTCCGCAACTCTACAGATTAAAAGAGGATGGACTGAAAATTGGGTACGAAAATACACCCACTACTAATACATACCTCCATGTCACCATCGGCACCATCGACCAGACAATTGCTCCTAAAATGAGTAATATACATCTCACCGAATTGTATGAATCTGGCGATGTTTCAGAAGGGCATCATCAGCTCCTTAATATCGAAGCTGATGTAGTGTCTTGGCAGCAGAATTTGGAGGCGCAACAAGGGTTTATATATTTTGATTAGAAATGCCAAGTCATTCGTTTCCTGCATGATATTGCTGAATTAATTTATCCAATGTAGCATTGTGTGACAACTCATGGACCTTTATTTCTTCTTCTTTTGTAGTTATAATCACTAAGACTATGGGAAATGTGGTATACTATGGTGAAAAAGATGTGCTCTTTCCGTACTTGAATAGAATTATCAGAGATAACCCCACCTGGAAACAATTGAAGCAGAGAAAACGAGTGCAATAAGAATTTCATGTCACGCTTGCGCACGTGAATTCTCTGAAAGGAAGTAGGAGTAATCAGAAAAAGTGGAAGGATTTGGCAAGACTTTTTTCCAAAGATTACCATGAGGCTTATGCATCTGCTGGCCGATGTTACGATTCAATATTTGCCGATATTTGTGTCGATCACATCTTGATATTTGAAAAGCGCTTGGCGGCATTGGCAGTTTCTGTCCCTAAGCTCTACCAAATGAAAGATAATGGACAGAACTTTGGCCATGAAAAAACTCCTTACACGAACACATATCTCCATATCACGATTGGCACGATGAATGCAAGAATTGCACCCAAAATCGTGAACGACTATCTCAATGACTTGTACGAGTGTGGGGATATTTCAGATGGAGAGTATGAGATTCTGGGCGTGGATACCGAGGTTATCTCAAGTATATTTCGCTTGAGAAATCAGCAAGGCTTTATATTTTTTTCCTGAGTGTGCCATATTATCAGTAAATATGAATCTTAGTTTTTCACTCGTTTCATGGGCCCGATTGCAAAATATCCTGCAGGTACGCAGCGCATCGATATATTTTGATTCAGCAAAAGCAAACGGTTAGAACTTTATCCAATAACTCAAGAATGACCAAAATCCTCTTTGTCCCCATCTCTATTGTCGGATGTGGTAAGTCTACTGTATTTAGGACGTTGAGCCTGCTCTACCCTGGCTTTGTGCATATTGAAAACGATAACTTCGACTCTAAACCAGCATTCTATAGCGCAATACAAAAAGCTTTGGATAAGCCTTCTACAGATGCTGTGTTATTGGATAGGAATAATCACATGAATATGCACCGCAAAGAAATTATTCAAAAGTTCAAAATGCAAAATGTGATGGTGGTGGCACTTCTTTTCGTGCCAAAAGATAGCCTGGCTCAGAACATGCGAGGACTTGTGTTAGGCCGAATTGCGCTGAGAGGCGATAATCATCAGCAATTGAAAGGAGAAAGTGATTTCGCCAAGACCAAAATGATTGTGAATTCTTTTGTCAAAAGTTTTGCCCCCTACGACAACATGAATGCTTTCGATAGTCAGTTTGATCACGTGATAGAGATGGATGGTAGCCGAGAATCGTCAGAGGAAAACATTCGGAGAATAGTCAGATTCTGTGATGATATAACGGAAAACTCCGCTATATCCCTAAGTCTTCCTCAGATTTCCGGTACACAAATAAAAGAAGCATTGTTGCAATCGCTAGCATTTCAGGTAGGTCAAACTTGAGATAGAAATGTTACAGAGTTTCAAAATAATCAGCTTATTTCCCTGTATTAATTTTTCTCACTTGGTTCTATAAAGCGCCAGAGCCCCATAAATTCTGGTCACAATTCTCAATTAGAAATTGGATCCTTGTTGCGCAGAGCTTTCAATGAATGCATTTTCATCCAATCTCAGGGCAGATTCAGGGCCTTTATCTGCATACACAGAAGGATATATCGAAAGACTGAATCTCCAAGTTGTTTCGGGGCAAACAAAAACTGTACCATCATCATTTAAGCTTCTCCACCACAATGATCCGTCAACATCGCTTTCTTAAACTTATGTGAAGTTTAGCAGAAATGCGAACAAGTCTGATAATCGTATTTGCCATTCAGGAAGACCTTAGGACAAGAATTATCTAAGAAGTTATCAACTTGCAAATCTTTTGGAAATGAATAGCAACTAAAATCTAACGAAGGACTGGTACTTTTTGTATACCAGGACGAATGTTAACATGAAATGAGCTGTATTCGATTACTGGGATACCTTCACCGGGGAAATTATCTGATATTTGCTTAGTTGTATTTCTCTCAGTGTAATTCCAACATTGTATAAACCTCAGAATCGTTAGACAAAGTGCGATTACGACTGTTGAATCGAACTCTTTACAGTGAAAGTATACGAAAGAGAGAAAATATTGTAGATTTTATGAATTTCAATTCAGGGACTTTACTCCACATTTTATTGCTATCATTAACGGAGGTACTTTTTCAAGTTAAGCATGATAATTCAATAATGGTGGATATTGCTTGCACAATATTCAAGATCGTTTACTGCGCATAAACCTTGCATGGTCTTATCTTAAGGTCCCATTATTAGTAGCAACACATGATCATATTGGACACCAACAACGATTGGTGGGTAATTCAAGGAAAATTAACTCCGTTGATTAGGGTTCAGTCATCTTACTCTACGATAAGAATTTCTTGTACAAAGCAATTAAACCGATGTTTCCTACGATAATTATGGAGATTACGGAATCCTTGTTTCCAAAAGAGGATATGCGAACAAGCATGAATACCTTGAAAGACTTGCATGATTCAGCAGGTAAGAGAAGTACATGGAAATTACTCCTTCATCGAATTGTCACGAAATTGAGTAAGATTTAAGATTTCTCACTTTGCGACCACCCCCTGGACATTTAAAGAAAGTCTCGAAAGAAAAAGAAAGGAGAAATCGAAAGTAAGATTTTCTTGCCATCAACGGGTTGGATTTGGCCGAATTAGGGGTTGGGCCCAACAAAGCAGCAGCCGTGTGCACAAACGAGATACCGCGCGCGTTGCCTGCATATACCCACGCGAGCCGAGGTAGTGTTTGGAGACTCACAAAGAAATTGTTCACCTCCAAAAATTGCAAAATTGTTATATATCTGGGTAGTTCTCTGGGATAGAGTGCTGTAATTTTTATTTTATTTTATTTTTACATTTACACAAAGAGCAGGGCTGCTTTTATTTGTTATAGAGTGGCTGGCACTTCTTTTCCTTTAGTGTACTTGGAAGACTATTTATTCAATCCATCGAACCGGCCTATTTTTCAGGACGTCTCTATTCTTCATAGTTTCAGAAAACAAGAAATCATAACAAAGCAAAACAAAGAAAAACAGGAGAAATTCACATACCCCAATTCTTGCCATGGTCCTGTCATTCAAATACGAGAAAATGGATCTCAGACGCATCCCCGCAGGCACCATCAAAATCGACTGTTCTGGCGCTTATATCGCGAACGACCATTTGATACGAGGCAATGTTTCGCTACTGTCCACGCCTACGCCATCTCCACCGCCCACTTCGGACGAGTTGCTGTCTTCTGACGAGGACGACACTGGTCCTGCGCTGGAAAAAGACCCCAAGAACGCCAACATCACGCTTCCAAAACACAACTCCGAAGTTATCCATATATCGGTGGATATCGGTGGTACATTGACGAAATTAGTTTACTTCACATCGTCTTCGGCAAAGGGCACAAAGGCCGGCGGCAAGCTCCATTTCCGTGACTTTCAAACGGGGTCTTTCGAGAAAGAAGCTCTTCAATTCATGATCTCGCTAGTGCGCGAGAGTATGACAAAAAAACACTGTCCGCCAATCACATACATCATATCTACAGGAGGAGGTGCCCACAAATTCTCGAAACTAATGACTGCAGCCTTTGAAAAAAACAAGTTACCCATGAAAATCGTGAAAAAAGACGAAATGGAGTGTCTTATTAAAGGACTCGACTGGCTCATCACAAAAATTCCTAACGAGATTTTCACTTACGATTTGGATAAGGGAAATATCCGGTTCAACACAACTCCAGTGACAGAAAAGGACATCTACCCCTATTTGCTTGTGAATATCGGGTCGGGTGTATCCATGATTAAAGTCACGGGCCCGGGGCCTGAGGGCTTTGAGAGAATTGGTGGTTCTTCGCTTGGTGGAGGTACGCTTTGGGGACTTCTACTGCTTTTAACAGATGCATCTGACTATAATGAGATGCTTGAAATGGCACAACGGGGCAACAACGAGAACATCGATTTGCTCGTGGGAGATATCTACGGTACGAATTACAATAACATCGGGCTTAAGTCAAACCACATTGCGTCCTCGTTTGCCAAAGTTTTCAAAAAACTCAAGTTTAATCAACCGGAAAAGAAACTCACCTCTGCAGAAAAGCTAGCACATTTCCGCCAAGAAGATATCGCACGTTCGCTTTTGTACCTGGTATCAAATAACATCGGACAAATTGCGTACTTGCAAGCACGCAGGTTCGGGCTCAAACGGATCTACTTTGGTGGCAGCTACATTTCGGGGCATATGCAGACCATCCACACGCTAAGTTATGCGCTGAATTTCTGGTCGAATGGAGAAATGCAATCGTACTTTCTCCGCCATGAAGGTTACTTAGGAAGTGTGGGAGCGTTCATGATGGGACCTAATGGCGTAAAGCCAAGTTCATCCCAAAATACGACATAGATCAAAAGAGGAAAAAGAAACAATTACGAGGCACAGAGAAGAAGCAAATATAATAAGGAGATACACTATGTAGTTGACGGACTACAGATATATGTTTTTGCTGGTCAAGGAAGAGAGATCAATCACACGGGATGAGAAAAAATAAAAGGAAAAGAAGCTAATTTTTACGGACTGATGAAAACTCAGAATATTGAAATTAAATGGACGACAGTAGAATAATATTTAAACAAATATAGCACTGAAACCATCTATATCTTTTTAATGCAGCGGATTGAAAAATCACAACCGCCCTATTCAATTGCAACGTTGCAGCTGCCTGTCCTAGACACAGTGTGCAGTACTTTTCGCATTTTGACTCCTCAATCAATACTCAGACACTGGACAGACAGGACCGGCGAGCGCCATTACGCAAGATCTCGAGTCCAGGTTGAGACATTGAAACGCAAGTCTCGCAGAGCTAATTATAAGAAAAAATTATTGAAAATTGTATACTGATATTTTGCAATTCGAGGAAAAAAGAAATAATCAAGATAGCATTTCTTTCATAAAAGATATCCCTACAGTTGCTGCCCCCACTCTTGTAAGAAAAAGCCATCTGAATTCCCGAACGCAACCAAAAGTTCATTCAGCTTCCCCCGCTTTTCATCCTCCTTTTTTTTTCAATTTCATTTTTATTCTTTATTTCTTTTTTGATTATTTGTTCTACGGAACATGGATTCGGCCCCTATTCTGCGCAACGCCAACCTTCCCTTTTCATTCGATCATACATCCTCCAGCGGACCTGCGGCTGGTACACACTCGATTTTTTATAAACAATACCCAAATCTGCCGTTGCACTTTACCTCTGAGTGGAACGAAAATACGCCTTCTCTTCATCCGCTAAACGACGCTGTGAAATACTCTGCTGGCTCTCCAACAAGGCTTAAGATGAGTCCCGTGGCTAAGATTCTAGAAGAGGCGCAAACGCCAACTAAAAAAAGCAACAACTTAAATGGAGGCAGCGATAATCTGCGTACGCCCGGCAAAATTGGCACGCATACGTTAGCGGGAACCCCGCCTGTTCTGACGAAGCCAGTTTCGGAAAAAAATGTACAGAAAAGTCCTGCTCTTGCATCAAACACAAGTACTGCTAAAGTATCCAATATCGATGTACTCTGGGCCATGCTTAACGATCTTACGGGCAAGGATAAGATGGCTAAAGTGGCACAATATTCGTTGAGGCTATTACTCCATCACGCACGCAAAATACAGGCGTATTTAAGCGATGACAAAGTCAACATCCAGATGATAAGTGCCACATATGCTAGCAACGAGAAAGTGCTTGACCTTATCGTAAATTTCATCAAAAACCCACGCGCATTTGCTAAAGTGTTGGTGATTCTTATCTGCTCTGTATTCACGTCGCGTGTTTCCGGATTTGTGCCTGCGTTGGGACTTTACCGCCAGCTCTTGCGTTTTGGTAAATCACCTTTTAGAACACATGGACTTTTGGAAAAAGTCCGCACTTACATGTATAAAGACGCTAAGGCCAACACGTGGAAAATAAGTGAAAAGTTTTTCAGTAAGGCCACGCTTGGCGAGTGTATCTCTCTCTACTACAATGTGAATGACGATATCGGAATGCTCTATAAGGTGAAATTTCTTAGAAACAAAAGCTTGCAGCGTTTCGCCGGCCGCCATGAGGCTTATGCGTGGTACTGCGACTCGTGGTTTGCGCTTTGTAATGCCTATAATAACTTGCAGAAATACACCCAGCAAGAGCTTGATATGAGAATTTCCATCCAGGTTAAGCAAAGACTGCGCACGCTCTCAAGGCAGGTTCTTGGGGCCAATTCATTACAGGCAAATACATCGTCTTTTGATGAGGAGGCAGGCGATTCACAAGCACTTAAGGACATTCAGTTCCGCATCACCAACGCTAAGTTGGATATCTACAAGCTTGCTTCTGACATCATCTTCAACTCGTACACTGTGTTCAATGCTAAGCTCCACTTTGATACGGTGCAAATCTGGATGGGGATTAGCGCATCATTCTTGGGCTCAGTTAAGTTGTTTAGAGAGAAGAAAAAAGCGTTGGCAAATAAGAGCTGATTGCTTATATTTTTAAATATTATCCCTGTATTCTATACCATAATTCTAATGCACAATTTCGTCCAACGTAACACTTGCGGGCACCTCTACCGCCGACTTCCAGAACTTCAGGAGGTGTCTGTCTCCAGAATCGCATGCAATCACCACGATTTTTTTACCCGGACCATGCTCCAACGCAACTTTAACTGCAGCCACACAGTTGACAGCAGCGGACAGGCCCCAAAAAAGCCCATCGTTCACACATAAATATTTGGCCATTTTCACTGCTTGTTCATCAGTCACACGAATGGCACTATCAATATTTTTCTCTCCTTGCTTAAAGTTCCACGTGAGTCTGTTCAAGCCTACGCCTTCCACCATTGTATCCACCTGGTGTCTTCTACGCATGCCTTCTTTTTCCACGGAATCGTACATGACCCCATAATTCACACGATTCGCCAATCCAGACCCTTGTGGATCAGCAAGAATAACTTTGACATTGTTATCTTGCAGCTTAAGGAATTTCGATACGCCGGCAATTGTGCCTCCCGTACCTGAACCAGTGACGAAGAAATCAAGCTCACGGTCCATTTGTTCCCAAATCTCAGGACCCGTAGTTTTGTAGTGGATACGCCAATTAAAATCATTTTCAAACTGATCAGCAAAAATTGCATTCTGAGAACTTTCACTGTTTTCATTCACCTTCTGAGCACCTGCCCTCGCAGCATTCGTATACTGCTTAGGGTCCACTATAGGTGCTGGTTTTACAGGCTCCACTTCGGCACCCAAAGACCGCAAAAGTTGGAGTTTTTCGGGTGAAGTATCAGAAGGAAGACAAATATGTGCTGTGTATCCCAAAGCATTTGCTAATACAGTAAATGAAATTCCTGTCGAACCAGAAGTGCCTTCATAAATAATATCACCATTTCCAGGCCTCAACTTGCCCAAACGTTCATTTTCACGAATAATAGCTAAAGCAACACGATCTTTGGCGGATCCAGCAGGATTCATGAGCTCCAACTTGGCATAAATCTTACATCCAGTGAACTTTGAAAGCGACTCAATCTCAATCATTGGTGTATTACCGATAAGCGAGGCCACACCTTTAGTGGTGGGCCGAAGAAGCAGGTTTTTCTTCTTGTTTTCTTTGCTTTTATAATTCCATATCTCATAGCCTATAAAGACTACGAGGGCAGCACTAGCAGCCCATTTTCTAGCACTCTCCCAATGCAGCATGAGATATTGATGGAGTTGGAAAATTGATGTAAGCAGCCTCGAGAAGACATTATTGTTATATGCAACACAGGGCGAGCGCCGCCGCTATCTTTAGTCTAAGGAAGTTGATTGAAAAAAAAAAATGTTTAAAACATGCCTTTTTGTTAACAACTGTTATGACTACAGTGTTTTATTGACTTTACCTAATTTCGAAATTTTAGTCATTTCCATCTTGTATGGAACCAAAATACGAATCCCCTCTCTGCTCCGTGACAGCCTTGCTTCTTAGTATGAACACACTGTAGTTTTAATAAACTTTTATTTTAGTAATCACATTTTGCAAGTCTTTATCAACTACACTCTAATATAGCTTCAAGAATTGATTGAAAAAACTAAAATCTTTCCATTTTGTGATCTGGTTAGCTATAAGGCATAGTTTTCAATCAAATCCCTCTTTCAAACGAGGTCTGCTTAGCGCGCTCTCAAGTCATTGTCTATTTTTTTTTTGTTTATTTTTTTTTCTTCCCTTTTTTTCGAAACTAACCAATATTCGGAATTTACTTGAAGTTTACGGGGATCACTTTACTTAGCTTCTTTTGCGTGTGATGATTGGGAGTCTGTTAAAGTGATCGATTTTTCTGGCTATAATGGCTGGTCAATTGAGAATAAGGCTAAACATAGACTCATAAGTCTAAATATTGAAAGAGATGTTAAAAATCGATTATAAAGAAGAAAAAAACAAATACAAATGTTTCAATCTCAAGATTATCAAAAAATTCCAAAATTTTTCTTTTCCAGCGTGGACTAATTCTGATAAGCGTGACCGTGCTTCACCGGCTTACAATCTACTTAGCTCAAAAGACTTATCTGGGAAGAATTTTCGAACCGAAACATATACGAAAAAAAACCAAAAATTTTTGTCTACCCCGCTGTAAGAAGCTGCCGTTGATGAACCTCGTAACCAGAGGGATTTTCCGGCCGCCAGCATCGTCATCATGTCTGCGTGGGGAAGTGTGGGGGCGCACGCATGCTTCAATTTTTCGCAGCGGGGGAGGCTCGTCTAGGTGGGAAAACAATGGCAAACAAAAGGATATTTAAATCTGAGTTTGATGATTTACCTTTTTTTTTCTATTATTATTTTTGTTGCCGGATGTACGATCTAGATAATATTTATTTTGTAAATTTTATTATTTCATCAAAAGCATTGTACGAATGATGCAGACCTTCAATTGCTCCAGGCCAGGCGCATTCCCAGTGACCATTTCGGTAAATCTCAGCGAAGATACGGAATCTCCTTGTTATCGTGAGGTCAGCCATGAATATAGCACTCTTTTTTGAATATAACTATTAGTATTATTATCTCCCTTGATTCTTCCCTCTGTCCAGTATATTCTCAATGAATTAATGGATTCAGAAACTTCACATTATTTGAATAAGTTAGATTGTCTTGATGATTCGACAAAACTCCGCACCTCACTTTTGTCTTACCGACAATTGCCTGCACAAGGAGCAGAAGCGTCATGAGTAGCACGCGCCATTGCCCTTGTATTTTTTTTTTTTTTTTTGCATTCCCTTTATGCGCTTCCCCGGATCCGGGCTACCCCACCTTCCGCAACTCCCTTCTTGTTTTTTTTTAAAACCCACCAGCCAACGTCGAATTCTTTAATAACCATTACTCAGCAATAGAAGAAAAAATAGGTGTGCTATATTTTACAACAATAGCTAATTTTTTCCTATAAGAATTACACGCCAAGTTAAAACAGAAAACAACGCTTGGCCTCCATCCCTGCTTCACACGCGCCGAATCCGTTTTGTCCAACCCATCGCTAGCAAATTGACGTGGTCCCAATTCTGCTGACCAATAACAAAAAAAAAAAGCGAGAAACAAAATCCCAAGTGGATAAAGTGAATTGAACGTGATAGAGAAAAAAAATGAAAGAAGACACGGCGGATACAGCTGTTGCCAAAAATACCGAAAAGCCCAAGGCGTATACAATAAAATACAAGCGGCCTAGGGGTTCTCGGGCATGCACTGTTTGCCGGGCTCGAAAAGTACGTTGTGATGCCGAAATCCATATTCCATGCACAAACTGCATAACTTTCGGATGTGACTGTTTACTTCCTGAAAATAAGAAAAAGCCAGGCATCAGTGAAAAACCGCCCCGGAAAAAGCTGATGATATCAGCTGGGTCTAAGGAAAGTTTTGCAGGCGAAAATGAGGCAGGACCCAAAGAAATGGACTCTGACTTCTCAGAAACGCTGGAACATGCAGTTAGTAGCGCTGGGCCTCCACAAAGCGTATCGAGTATGCCTGTTTCTGAGCCTATACACAATATATCTCAGGTTTCTGTGCCGCCTTCATTGACGTCGAGTTATAAGAATCGGCCCTCCATGCATAAACGAGAAATAGCTACCGGAGCATCTAAGGCTTCCGTTACTTTTGTGGGACAATCCAGTATCAGTTTCATGGCACAGAAAGTGGGGCAGAACCATCTTGAGTTGGCACTGGATCTTTTCGAATACTCCGATAATCTGCACCTCGATTCCATCGAACTTGAGATCCTCAAGTTGCGTGGTGCATTTTTGTTGCCTTCAAAGGAACTTGCCACTGATTTGATTGAGCTGTACTTTGAGCACGTGCACCCATTGATGCCTGTTATCAACCGCACGGAATTCATGGCGAAATTCAATGATCCAAAAGACTCGCCTTCTTTGATGCTTCTTCAAGCGGTTTTGCTCTGTGGTTCGCGTGTTTCCAAGAACCCGCTTCTTTTCGATAGCAAGAACCTGAGTAATTTGGCGTCGCTCACTTTTTTCCGCCGGGCAAAGGCCTTATATGAAACCAACTACGAAAGTGACCCCGTTTCGATTATTCAAACGGTGCTTTTAATAGGCTCATTCTGGGAAGGTCCAGAAGATGTTACGCAAAACTCGTATTACTGGACCAGAGTTGGTGTTGGGCTTGCCCAAGGCTTTGGGTTCCATCGTGATATAAGCTCCTCGCCTACAATAAGCGCATCGGAAAAGAAGATCTGGAGGAGAATCTGGTGGTGTCTTTTTGAAAAGGACAGGAACGTAGCCATTGCCTTCGGGAGACCTACAGCCATTGACCTTGCTGATAGCGATGCTCCAATGCTCACATTGGACGATTTTAACGAGGACGATCCTCAAAATGGAATCGTATCTCCTTACCCAGTGAACCGGACACATGCTTTGTACTTTATACATTTGGTCAAACTTGCAGAGATTACTGGGATTATTATCAGTCATCAATATACCGTCAAGGCGGAACTGATGAAAAGGACAAACAAATTTTCTATAATCCAAAGATGTGATATGCTCATGGGAATCTGGTTCAACAATCTACCAGTGGAGCTTCAATTCTCCTTGACTGATACTTCTAAGCAGAGTTTTTATGCTTGTCTTCTCAATGCTCAATACTACAATCGACTTTACTTGATCCATCGGGCTAATTTGCTTCAAATGGCCCGCTCTTCATCGACAAACCCCAACAATTATAAGTATCCTTCGTGGGGAATTTCGTTTCAAGCTGCGCGCATGATTTCCATTGTTTCTAAAATCCTTCTCGATAAAGGACTTATCAAGTATTGCCCAGTGATGTTCGTCTACATTTTATTCAGTTCGTTGATCATGCTCATTTATCACGTTGATTCCACGAATCCAGTGATTGCTTCAACAGCTTCAGACTCGTTATTTATTTCTAAAGGTGTTCTTAAGGAGATGGGTAAGTATTGGCAAGTGGTCGGTGTTTTGCTCAAGCTTTTCGATAAGTACGCCAACGATAAAATTAAGAGGGCTCAAGTGATTGAAAGAGGAACCATCATTGCTGAAATGCAAGAGAGAAAATCTAGTCAGCACTTCGAGACTCAGCGAGGTCCTGCAGTATATAACCAAATGGATTCTGCTAGTCAAGCTTCCTCGGCTATATCTCCTCATGGCTCAAAACACACAAGCGGTCAATTTTATAATGGCTCGAATGAAAATCAACCTGAAGTGGGCAATGGTCCGGATATCGAGCAACTCGTGCGCCAGTACAAAAGAAAGTTAAACGATGAAGACAGAGCTGAAAATCAATCTAATCCCATTAAGCAATCGGCTAGTTCAAACTCCGATAACACTCCAAACTCATCGCACTCATTTCCAGATATTTCTTTGGTGACTGAAAAGCAGGCGCCTGCAAACAATTTCTTGGAAAATTTTGAACCTACGCAATTGTTTCCCACGGTTTTGAGTAGTTACCCTCCTTCCCGTGTACAGTCGCCATTTCCAGGAGCTTTGGAGACAAAAAAACAAGGCGGGTTTCCCGATACGCCTACGCCTTTCCAAGGAGGTGCATTTTCGAAGAGTAGTACAAATCTTTTGGCTGGCGACATGCTCACCAATTTCGTTGATAGTTCATACATTAACATGAACTTCCAATCTCATGTTGAAGACGAAGGTTTTTTGAACGATGATTTAGCACTGCTCTTCAATTTACACTAAGTGGAATAAAGAGGCGGGTTCAGGTTATAGAAATGAAATTTTATTTATTTTGAAAGTTATCATAAGTTTCATAGACAGTAGGCGGGTGCTGTGCTTAATCAAAACGTCTTTTTTCCACGCTTAGTCTTACTCCGGCGTAGACTTTCTAGCAATTCATTTCTTTGAATCTTTTGATTGTATCCGACCATACTCTGTACGACGGACTCAAAGACATTCTGACTACCCTTGAGATCCTCAATTCGCTCATGCCATAGAGTGCTCAACAGTAGCAATTGATCACGGTTACTTTTAAGTTGTGAAAGCTTTCTCTCAAGGTCCTCCGGCAGTAATTTCTGTAAATATAATTCTGAGGTGTTGCTCATGTTTTCCGTCTCGATTCTCGAAATAACATCCGTAGTATTTTCAAGAAATTCACTTTGTGCTTCCTGAGTAAGATTTAGACTATCAATATCTGGGATATTGAATTTCGACCAATCAAGATCACTTTCAGAGATCAGTTTCTTTCTCGGTGCCTCACTTTTAGAACTACCAGCGCTGCCGGAATTAACAAGTTCATCCAAATTGATGGGAATCCCTAGTTTAAGTAGAAGGTTGTGTCTGAGCTTCAGTTTTGTCCAGTTTGGAGGCTGTAGGTGTGGTTTTCTTGATAAGTCATTGTAATGGCCTGCTGCCTTTTCGCTCAATAAAGAATCAGGTGCATCAGACTCGTCAGTAGGTGGATCGGGGAAAAGAAATTCCAAAGTACGCAGGATTTTTTCCGGCGTGATTTTTGTATCGTGCAGCAGCTCTACAAGCAGGGATTTTGGCTCATCTGGAGAAACTGTGGCCTGCTCATATTCTTCAAAGGAAGCCTCGTCAAACGACCCAAAGTCGTCATCATCGTCATCAATTCCAGTTCCATTTTCTTCCGTTATTGTTTCAGCACCAAACTCTTCATCATCCAGAAAATCTTGTCCCCCTGATGCTTCAATTGCACCTTGTTCAACCACAAATCCAGCCTCTTCTGACGCGTTTGTGAGTGGTGGCAGGTCCATTATTTCTGGTGGGGCCTCGGAACTAATAGCATCATCATCATCATCATCATCATCATCATCATCATCATCATCATCATCTTTAGAGTCCTCTACTTTCCCTATTTTGTCTGATTCTTCGGGAATGGAAGGAGAAGAATCTTTGGCCTCGGTTTCTGGATTTATGTCTGCCTCCTTGGTCGGTTTCAGAACATCTGTATTGTTTTCTTCTATGTGAGGTATTTCCTCGACCAAATCATCACCATTCTGCAGATTGGAGTTTTCTTTACTAGAACCAGCTTTATGGTTCAGTCCAGTCTTCTTGCCTTTCTTTCCCTTGGCCATTTTTCTGCATATCTAGTGTAATCAATGGCTGCCATCCATATTCGTATGTGGAGACGGTCGTGGTGCACGGGTGTTCTATGCCACTACGGCTTGCTCTATCTTGTGTGGGGTTTTTTTTTTCAATTCCTTGTTTTCAAGTAGAATTCCCTTTGGGCTAGATTTCTCTTGTGCTGTTATTCATTCGTTTTTGCTTGTTTTCAGAAATGACAAGCATTGTGTTTTTCTCGTTGGGAAACCCTGGCAAAATGGCCCGTCATTCAGTGGGACATTACGTGCTTAAGGTTCTCATGGATGCGCTTGGAGCCAAGCAACTTGTTAAAAAGGGCATTTATTCTCTATCGACAATGGATAACGTTGTTTTTGTTAAGTCCAACAGCTATATGAATGAGTCTGGCAAGCCGCTTCGCAAATTTCTAGCAAGCGAGAAGATCGGGCAGTGCATAGTGATTATTCTATACGACGATTTCGAGACCAATATGCCAAAAGTTAAGCTTCAACAATTCAAGAAAAATGAGTCACACGGCGGCATTAAATCTTGTGTCCGTGAACTTCAAGCTTTAGGCGTCGAGGGATTTAAGCTTGGTGTTGGAATTGGTCCAAAACCCGTGCAAGCATCTCGCGATTTGATGGGAGCATGGGTGCTTTCTGATTTCAAAGAAGACGAGAAAATTGCACTTTCAACCTCCATGGAGTCGGTCTACATGTATGTAGATGCAATAATATCTAGTGAGGGAGAGATTGGTGATTGTAATAAGCTAAATTCAAGAGTGACTAAGGCTATGAAGGATGATTAGAGATACTTTTCTTCGCTCGGCGCGGGGCCCAAATGTTCTGCCTCCGCTTCATCGGTACTATCTTCATAGAGATTTTCAAATGTTGCCGTACGATACCTTCTTATACCAGCCTCAGGTCCAGGATTACTATCGCTATCCTCTTCACTGGTATCCGAAGTGTACTCGTCATCATCTACACCAATCAAATTCATAATTTTAAAATCGTCACCGTTATTGTCATCAGACACAACGGGCGAGGGAGATTCCAATTGTCGGTGCGCTGCGTTTGACTGGCCTCCATGAGCCCTCGTGGAGTCCCTTCCTCTTTCGATCGCACGCTCGATGCTAAGTCTGTGCTTGACAAAGAGCAAGCGAGGAAACATGCTTCGCTGGCCCTTGATAAGATACTCTTCCATTTGTGCTTCGTCTGGATCCAGAAGAATGTTCAAAAAGTCTTTGAAACGGTTACGGGGCCAGATAGTGATTGTACCGGTGAATCTTTGTAAGAATACATTCAGCCAATCCTGCGCCAGCCATCGGGGGAAAAGATCAAGCAACTTGATGATTTCAAGCCACTTTTTGATCTCAAGTTTCAATAAATGTTCGGTGGCAGTGGCGAAAAACCCGCCACGGAGAGAAGCAAACCTATGGCGACGAGTTTTGCGCCTAGCAACCGCTACGGGCTTGCCCACTGTTCCCTTGGGTGCATAGAAAAATAGCGAGATGTGCGGGTTGACCTGCGATACAATAGAAAAGTTCACGTTGTAGTACGTATTCAATGCATCCACTGGGATATCTGTACGAAGCGACCCATCGCGCCATTTGTTGCCCATGCTAAAGGGAACAGCCTCGCCATTTTTGGTATCCTTCATCATCAAAACCACCGGGTTCAAGATTCCAGGAACTGCAGAAGATGCAAGTAAAGATGACCAGATAATGCAGTTGGGCGAGGTGACGGTGTTGCACAAAATTACCGGCGAGTGGGGCTCTGCTGGTACTGTAGAGATATTGAGCTGGCGGCCCGTGGCATTATACGCTTCCTGAAACGTCGTCGAGCCCCGAGTGAAAAAATTCGATTTGCGTGCCCAATCCACGGCATCAAACCGGGCGCCTGTTTTCCACCATCGTGGGATCCAGACATACCATGGATCCTCGCAGGCGGTGATTTTAGATGCAAGTTGAGGCACGAGCAATTTACGTAATTCGGCGTCAGAATGTGTACATGTCAATGCTGCAATCAACCCACCGCCCGATGTTCCCGAAATAATGCGGGGTAACAGATCATTATCTAGTAATGCTTTGACGAGGCCAAAGTGCGTGTATGCAAAACAGGCGCCACCACTAAGACAAAGAGCTGTGGTGCCGTAATTTTTCTGCACGACCCTGAAAAACTTACGTTTAGTTTTTGCTGGGACCTGTGTCTCTGGGGCGTTTGCAACACAATCAATTGCTTTGACCACCTCGTCAATATAATTTTCCACGACCTTCTTGGTACCGTAGTATCGGTGCGAGTAAAGCTGCCTGTTTTCAATGCCGGCAAAGTTTCGGCGTAGACATCCTTGCAAGAAGACCATTAAGTCTGAAACATCGTTTTTGCGGCGCAACACCTTAAGCCGCAGAATTGTTTTGAGAAGCGTGCGGTGGTCGTAGTATGAGAATTTGGGGTTTTCTGACCACTGATCAAGCCCCAAATACTCGTCTAAAGCCTTGGCATTTTCTACCCACTCTTCGTACGTACGAGATTGCCGTAACTTGTTTCGAAGCCTTTTTCGCTCACCGGTCCATGTGAAAAAATACTCCAGAAGTGCTACGTACGCGCGGATCCACGTATATAAGACTCCCAAAAACCACACCCACCCAACTATAAGCATAAGTATGGGCCAACGGAATACGGTGTATGAGGACAGCATGCGGAATTCACTGGTAAACCGCTCTGTTCCGATGTCCTTAAGATCCTTTTTGCTACGAGATCGTGGCGCCCCCGTGGGGAACCAGTCGCTTTTAGAGATGATTTTTGCCGGTTTTTGCCTTGCGATTTTGGGCGACAGCAGCGATCGCGACAGCGGCTCGCTTTGCTTAGGTGTGTTGGGTAGTGGCTCCAAAACAGCCAGGTTGAGCTGGAGGTCCCCCTGTCGGAGTTCTTTTGCCTGTTCTTGCACGGCTTTTTCGTCGATTACTTCCGGCAGCAACGGGCCAGTTAATACTGCGCTGGATACATCTTCCAGGTCGTCCAGGTCGTCCCAAACAAGGGCTTTTGCAAACGCGTGTATATGGTCCTCATTTATATAGTTGTTGCTGCCAAAGGGCTCGCACATGGTGGTCTTGTGGTGGTTATAGATTGCGTATTTGTTATCAAGACCGCAAACACGGGTTTCAAGTCTGTTTCAGGTAAGTTTTAGGTGAATGAATCTCGTTTCTGTTGGGCTTTGCTTATGATGTGCGCGGCAGAATAGTAAATTGTAGTAAATAAAAGATAGAAGAATGGAATATCAAATAGTTCAAGTCCAAAATCGATAAGTAAATAAAATAGCAATTAGTGGGGTTTAGACAGAGCGTGCGCTTACTGAGGCTAATCTCTGTGAATTGGATTTCGCGGTGCAGGAGATCATTTATTGCCGAGGCCTTCGGACCTTGAGGCTTCGGTGCAATTTTGCGCCCAACTTCTTAAGCCTGGGCCATTGAAAAAAAATATTTATATAGGTGCAGCTTTTCCTTACAATTTGTCCTTTGATCAGAGAGAAATAAAAAATTAGGGCTTCATTCAGATTATCTTTTGGTTTGCTCAAATGCCAGAAAAATCGCGTTGAGCCATGGCCCGGCTCTGATAGCCATCTTATCGTTTTGAATAGCTTAAGAGACTGTATTTCTATAGAGCTTTGGAAGCCTAGAAGTAATGAATCTCTTTTGACAAGCCATGCAAAAACTTCAGTTAAAATCGAAAGATCTGAGATGAATGTGAATCCCAAGGAGCGAGCTCCAATTGCTAATCCACCTGAGTATAGTCATTTGCAATCCTGGCACAGATCTCAGTCCATTTTTTCAAATTTCAAAGGCAAGGATAGTACATCTAGATCTCTTTTTTGCCCAAAATCCTTTCATGATGACCCATGAATGTAAACTCTTGGCTTTAAAATCTTTGAAAACTTACAAAGCCATCAAAAGACTGCAAATTGCGAATCTTATTTAGCGTTCTAAAAAATCAGATTCTAAAGATCTGAAAATTCTACCTCTATAATTGTAATCAGAAGAAACTAATTATTTAAAATTACCCAAAATTGATAGGATTAAGCGATCATTGAATGTCATGCTTCAGGTCTTTCTCTTCTTTCTTGTTCAGCCGAAACTGTGGCGCTCGGAACCGCGCGACCAATTAACGGCCCACGAGTGCACCTGTCTATTAACCCACGATTCTCGATTTGAAGAATCAACAATCTAAAACTTTTTCTTTCTCGTTATAAACTGAGACACCAAGTTTAGTCAATTAAATATTATCTTTCGCAATATTAGAGAGAAAGAAAGAAAATAAAAAAAAAACAAACGAAAACTTACAGAAATGGTCGCACTTCTTGATATCGAAGGCACAGTGTGCCTGATTTCCTTTGTTAAGGATACGCTCTACCCATACTTTCTCAAGACGTATCCTGCTACAATTGCCACAATCAATTATCCGATTTCCGCAGAAAACGATGAACTTTCGGCAATTTTGAGCGGATTCCCAAAAGAGGCCACACAAACCAAGGAAAGCTTGCAAAACCATATTTCGAATTTGGTCGCCAATGATATCAAGGACCCCATACTTAAGGCATTCCAGGGGAAAGTTTGGAAATCAGGATATGCGCTGGGCGAGTTGAAGGCACCAATTTATGCAGATGCTATCGAATTTCTTCAGCGCAATGAAAAAACCTACATTTACTCATCAGGAAGTGTGCCTGCCCAAAAGCTTTTATTTGCTCACGTCGATGTGAACGGAAAACTGGAGGATCTTACCCCTCGTCTTTCTGGCTATTTTGATATCACAACATCGGGTTACAAACAGGAGCAACAGTCATATACCAAAATTGCCACGGATATCGGCGTTTCCCCAGATGATATCGTGTTTTACTCCGATAATATTGATGAAATCAAGGCCGCGCATGCCGCAGGGTTATACACCCGTCTTGTGGTCAGACCGGGCAACGCTCCTGTGGCCGAGGCCGACAGCAAACCTTTCACTACAATTACCACGTTTGCCAACGAGTAGAATTGATTCTCGCCGTCTTTCATTAGTTTAATATACAGTTGTGCTCCCTCTTATGTATGATGATCTAGATCAGCGCCCGAAAAATGGCCGCCTCACTAGCTTCCCTAAGTGTCGCGGAACAAGATGTCCGCGGTAACCTCCTCATTCTTGTCACACGCCATGTAGACCTGGAGCACTAAGTTGCGGTCGAAGCCCAATTCGCATAAACGCGCTACTGCCTGTTGGTCGTGCTCTGTCAACTCAACACGCACGACACCTTCACCTTCGGCATCCTCATCTTCATCGCCGCCCTCAAGAGCAATGTCAAGGTCGCCCTCAAGGAAGCGCTGCACAAAACCTTCAGGGTCCTGCTCAATAATAGCAGCAACCAGAGGGTCTGAAGCCGCCATTCTCTCAAGTAAAGGCTGAATCAACTCTGGGTTGCTACGGATGGCCTCACGAAGCAATGCGAGCTGGTTCTCCTCGCTCATGCCACCAACACCAGCGTCTTGTGCGTCGTCCTCGGTTGAAGCCGCGGCAGCAGCATCAAACATATTGGCGTGTTCACCGGCCTCGCCCATTTCAGTATCATGATCGCCTGTCGTTTCAGCACCTTCAGACTCAGCAACAGCTTGTGGGGCTACAGGGGCTTGTAACGTTTCGGGAATACCTGTGAGCAAGTATTCAACAGCACGGTGAGGATTGTTAAATGCAGCACGCAACGCACGCTCGATCTCGGGCCGCTCGTAGCCCATTTCCATCATGTTCTGGATGGCAGCCTCACGCTCAGAGCCTGCGGCAAAGTCAGCAGTACTCGAGGATTGTGTTTCTGTGGCATTAGAGGCGGCAGTAGCATCTTCACTAGTAGGAGCAGCAGGTGTAGGGGATGCGGCTTTAGGAGTGGACGTTTCTGCAGTGGCGGACTCAGCGGGTGATGGGGTCACGCTTTTTTTCTTCGACACCATGGTGATCACGGAATCACCTTCCTTGATCTTATAGTCCAGAAGCACCTTGTCATCGGCAAGCACTTTGCCCGAATACACGAATTTCAATTGCAGCGCATCAACCTCCTTAGCAGCAGCGACTGTTTCTTTGGTGGCAAGGACCTTTGTGGGGTTAGTATACGGCTGAAAAAAGCAGGGGCTTGGAACTTAATTTTAGTTTTGATTTCTTTTCTTTTTCAATAGGAATTTGTTGAAGCTGGTGGCGAATAAAGAGACGCATCATGCCAGTTTAGCATATTGAGTGGGTAGGCATGGGGCGGCTGTCTTCTATTAAAAAAAAAGACACTGAATATTCATAAAAGGGAGCAAAAAGAAAAAAGAAAATCAAGACGGGTATTGTTTTTACATACCGTGTCAGTAGGCTGGGCGTCGATCTCGACGGTGTGTTTTTTCAAGTCTCTGAATTTAATCTTCATGGCGTTTGGGTGTGGAAGTGGAGAGGCCAAATCGAGGTTTTCTCGAAAGAAGGCTCGCTAATAGCGTGAAGCCGACTGCAGGTTGGTTGTTTGGGGCCCAGCACTAGGGCCGCGCCTGTCACGGTCCATTGGCCATTAACAAACTACACCAACGACGGTGGCCAAATATGATAATATGGCTCAGTTGCCCCGTTTAGATTCATGATCTTGTTTGCTTATAACGCTCCCAAGAAAACTTCAAGCAAAACTCTTTCGTGTTTTTTTCTAACATTTTTTGATTTTGATTTTATTCAATTTTATGATAATTATTATTCGCAGTAACTATGAAAATGCATTGGGACTTGTTGACTCACACTGTCCTATCTAATTCAACACTTGAGGGTGGGTGGTTACTCGTTATGAATCCAGGAACCCTCCGGAAAGACACCAAAATTTTTATTTTTTATTTTTACGCCTCTAGTTTTATTTTTTGACTGATTCATCTGATCAAAGGAAAAGGGAGATCATACTAATCATCACTCTCTAAATACATACTGACTGGCGAACCAAAGCCCACTTCACGCTGTACCACAGCAAAAGAAAGCAATCCAATATATATTTGTAACAACAATGAATCTTACGTCATCAACCCAATGGATAGGTTTCCTTCAACGCCAACTTTTGAATTTTCCAGACCCAAATGGGCGAGGGGATATATTTTAATTAAAATATAGGTTGCGAGCTTCAAAATCCTTCAATAAGGGTGAAAAAGAGCAATTTTACAGGATTTTGCGAACTCTCAATACGTAATTAATAATCAAGCTGGTAATCTATAGCCAAAATTGGTACATCAAGGTCCCTTGGCCCAGTTGGTTAAGGCGTGGTGCTAATAACGCCAAGATCAGCAGTTCGATCCTGCTAGGGACCACTTATCGGGCGTATGGCGCAGTTGGTAGCGCGTTCCCTTAGCATGGGAAAGGTCTCCGGTTCGAATCCGGATTCGTCCATAATTTTTTTCCGGGGGACGGTTTTCTTTTTTTTATATCCTCCCCCATTAAACATGAAACTTTCATAGTGGAAATATTACCAGAATTGAATCAACATCAATAGCGGGTCATATTCTTTTCTTTTTCTCTCAAAAGTAATATGTTTTTTTTTTTTCCTTTAAGTGAACAATTCCAAAAAACCTTGGGAATCTTTTCTGTAGTCTTTCATATACTTGCCGATGATCCACAACATAAATAAAGTTAGGTGGTGGTGTTGTTACATGTACGGCATGTTATTACACTGGATTTCTAACCCCATTAAGTTTCACTGGCGGGCTAGTTATTGTGACCGTGCAATAGTGGGAATGTTCAGTAGGTCTGTACATTATGTGGACGTGTTGAAATTGAATCTCGTAACTAAAAATATTATAATAATTTATGTCATGTCCGAGTGAGCATTTAATGCATGATTATTATATGTATTATGAGCTGGTCATTTTCCTATCACTCATAAAAAAGGAAATGGGCTTTATATAATTTTTCCATGGTGATCACTCCGAGAGACGTGTTGGCAAACCTTGGTCGAAAGGTGCTAGTCCGAGACCATAGATTGAAGCCCAGACAAGTGGCTATACTGATTAGGCGACAATGGTTAATGGTGCGTCCATACGGTTTATGCCAAAACGGAGAGCCTCTTGTCGATCACAGAGAGATAAGGGGGTGGGGGACCTGGGATTTTCATCCCTCAAATAATGATTTTTTTTGTTACACTTGAAAATCATGTTACCCAGTTTCATGCCACGCTCAATACTCTAGCTCAACGGTAGCCGACTTGATGTTTTGAGACACTCTGTTTCTTCCTTATTGTACATTGATTTGATGTCACGCTGAATTCACAGGTAAAGGCCGTTACGTGCTACTTCTTCAGAGTGTTATAAACCGGGGGAATCACAGTCCTAACATACTTAGCAATACTGCAACAGAGGGGAACAATTCACACTGGAGCTTGACAGTAGCTCGATAAAGTGAGAGCATAATTTGCATATTTTTGGAAAATTTCTGATGGTCCATGTTATAATTAAGTCACGAAAGTCCCCAAGGTCTGTGATATAAAGAAAATTGTGAATTTTCTAAATTAGATCCGCTATATACTTACTATTTCTAGGGCAAAGGAATCGAGAAAACAAATTTGAAGTCCTCTTCTTGTGAAACTTATTATAGCAAACACGAAAAATGGTGAAAAATGTTACAATAACGGGGGAACTTTGCACCTCCATTGATCTAATTTAAAACCATGCAAGCGTATTGAGGTTGCCGAACAGATCTGCTTTAAAAGCACCGATGCGGTCTTTCTTGTCTCGTAAGGAAAATAGTGACACGGCCTGGTTTATCTCAACGTGTGATATTTCAAAGAAGTTTCATGATTAAGGTTTATTTGTGGTTAAAAAAACTTATTACTTTTTTTTCGATTTGCCTTTGCATTATCTTTCCTAAAACAATTCTTTGATGAATTATTACGCTAGTGTCTCTTTCAAGATTATTGAGTGTTTTCATGACTTTGAAGACCGATACACTTTTTCAAATAACATGTATTAATTCGGCATCGTTTTTTTCTTTATTTGAAATCTTTTCAAGGATTTGATGTCGGTGATTCTACGGTGAGGTGAGGGCCTTGAAATTGGTCTTGATAAGGGCAATTCATGAGGCAGAGACGCAATTTTAATTGCACTAACTACAAAAAAAAAAAAAAAAAAAAAAAAATTAAACACACAAAAACACAGCGGCTTATAAATACAGCAAATCTAATAAGAAGTGAGGCTAATGAAAGACGCATGAAGGCTGTGTAACATGAAAAATGGTTATTTCATCAACTCAACAAGCGGCTGCAAATAGTCAGCGATTTGTTTCCATGCACGCGATTTAACATGTATGAGGAAAAAAAAAAAAAACAATAATATATTTGCCACAATTATCCTGCACACAAACGGTTCGCGGCGCGCCCGCTGCCCATCGTGGTGGTTCCCACCCTCAGCAAAACAAGGGAGGCAAAGAAAAAAAAAAACAGTCACAAGTGCCTTGTGACCTACTCAAACCTCACATTTTACCCCATACTTTGCAATCATGACATCGGTTCCCGATGATGACCAAAATACTCAAAACCACGAAAGTGCAAATTATATAAATGATGATGCACGCCAAACTGAAGAAAATCTAGCGGGCCCGGCGCTGCCGCTGCAGGACGACTTGGCTCTTGAAAACGCCATTGGTGATGCTTTTAAACAATTTGCCCTTTTTGGTTCTGAACATGCACAAACCACGGATCTAACAGGAACAACAGGGACAGAATTTGTTGAACCAGACCATGTTGATTCCGAAGAACAATCGAAAATCGAAAATACTGGCGGATTTCCGGCCGAAGAACAACAACAGGGAGAGCAAAAACAAGAACAAGAGCAAGAGACACTGGATATGGATCTTGAAAATGTAGTGGGTAATTTATTTTCGTCTTTTGCCGCCGACAACAACTTCAACAAACCTGAAAGCAAAAGCCAAGACGACCATAAAGTTGAGGAGCTACGGCTGGTGAGTATTGAAGATCTGGAAGCAAACCTACCGTCGTCCTCCAGTGATAATACAGTGCAACCGACTTCAAGTACAGAAATATCTGGTAAAAATGAACTGATGGAAAGGCCCACTGATTATGCGAATCATGAAGAGTTAAACTTTGAAAAGTTGGATGAAGCGAAAACAACCTCGCATGTGATTGCCACAGATGGAGACATTTCATCATCGACCCATGAAATCCCAGCCGAACTGCTGGCGACAAAAGAGAATTCACCGCTTCAAAACGAAAATCTGTATGAATCTGCTGGTCAAGATGACGGCGCGGAAGCTGAAACTGCTATAAAATCGTCGTCTGTATCAGAAAGTATGAGTATAAAGAATATAGAGCCCACTAGTGAATCGCAAACGGGCAATCATATGGAAAACGGGCATGTTTCTGGGGCTGAAGGACATGATGACGATGACGACGACGACGACGATTTGGAAAATGCAATTGGAGATGCATTCAAAAATCTCGTGGAAGGTATGAATAGTAAGGAGGATGCTCCACCACCACCATCTGAAGCGGAAAGTGCAAATCAGAACCAACTTGATGACCAAAATCTTGAAGATGCAATTGGAGCCGCCTTCAAGTCTTTGGGTGGTGATTTTGCAGGTGAAAATCAAACTCAGACAGATTTTTCCCAAACAGCCTCTTTGCATGAATTGCTGGCAGATTCCTCAGACTCTACTGAGCAATCAAGCCATCATGTACCTGGACTGAGAGCTGAAGCTTCCGCATCTTCCGATAATCATATGGACATAGATCTTGGAGATATTGTCCAGAATGTTGTCCTGCAAATGGGCGATCTCGATCACAGTTCTGAATCGGCACAGACGTCGTTAATCTCTAAAGATATTTTGCACAACTTGGCTTCTGAGATCAGTAATCAAGTTCACACTGCTGAGTTATATACCCAATCTCGCGAGATAGCACAGCCAGATTCACAGATTGATGCACAAGAAGAAGACGCGTCACAAGATTTGGATGCTGCATTGAAGGCAGCGGTGGCAAACGCAATGAAAAGTGCCTTTCCATCCGGCGACACCAATTCAACAATCCTGGAAAGTGTTTCCACAGATAAGGAGCTGGATTTGGAACAGTTGCAAATGAATGAAATTCTCCAAAATGCTTTCAACATGGCGATGCAAAACCCGCAAGAGCTTTTCACATCCATGGATCTGTCTGGAGAACTGGGCACAGAAGAAATTGTGGAGGCTGATCATTCTCTGACCAACGCATTGGCATCTGCCACAGCAATCGCTGCCCAGTCAGTGAAAGAGAGTTTTGAGAAAAGCAAGGTCACTTCTTCGTCCCAGTCAGCCTCGAGAAAACCCAGCACCGATAATCAAAAACCTCTTTCCATCGCGGAAACTTTGGCCTTGCATCGCGCCAACATGTCTGCCGCATCTCAACGTGATTACTCCTCAATCAAATCTCTAGAGGAATCCAGACGAGGCTCAGACGAAAGGATACCTTATCAGAGCTCGCCCCAGAATCATCCTCAATTATCAACTATTTTATCATCGTTGTCGCAACACATTCAGTCAGGAACTCATCCATCCAATTTGATGCTGGTCATCAGGCAAATGACGAATGCATTGATGCATAACAAGAAATTTCCTCCCACATTCAGCAAAAGTGGGCAAGAATTGATTAAAAATGTGAAAAATTCTGCAGATGACAGGGCATTTGTCCTTGTCAACTTCCAAAAGGCAAAATCATTTATTCAAGGGATGGCTGATGATGAAAATAGAACCAAAGCGCTGACTTTAATTGAGAATATTTTAGATTCTATCGAAGCGAAGAAACCAAAATTGGGTATAGAAGACCCCTCATCAATTGAACAATTAAACGGTCAAGCAACAGGTGACTTACCAAGCTTTTATGATGCTGCATTTTCCACCTTGTCGAATCTAGATATCTCCCGTCTTCGAAACACTATAGAAGGAGTCAAGCCAGATGTTGATTCGAGTGAACATAAAATTCGAGTACGTGAAGGTAATAGAGAAAGAAAAAAGAAATGGAGAGAAGAAAACGCTGAGAGGAATAAGGATAATGACTTGAGATGCAGAGTTCTTAAAAGAGCAGCTCTCAAGTTTGGAGAAAGTTCATCTGACGAGAAGCTGTCGTGGATTGAGAAGGAGTACACGAAGAGAAGAAACCGGAGAATCAGCAGACAAAAAAAAGATGATGTCAAGACGGAAAGTCCTCCACCATCTGATGAGCTGCCTTCACAAGATCCCTTACTCGTGCGAAAGCTCACCGATTCTTTCAATTTGGTTTCGGAATGTGGGTTTGACGAAGAACCTAAAGCTGTTTTAATGGCTATATGCGCTACCACTGCAACAGTTTCTTCTTCTTGCGCGGATCTTTTGAATATTCGAGAACCTCTGATCATTATAAATGCAATTACGCTGATTTTGGGCTCAATATTTGATCAAAGCTTAAAGTCAGGTGCCTCCCGCAAGTTTACTTTTCTTATCAAACGTCAAGATAGCCAGTTTCTGCTGAAAACCCCACAGGAAATGACGAAAGAAGAACTTTTGAGAAAATTCTCTGCGTTAAATGCATTTAAGCCCACTGGCTCGGAATTCTCGCCCGCATTATCGGCACTCGAGGCATTAAAACAATCTCAGAAACGACTTGAGTTGGATTTTGCTGAGTCCGCCTCGAAAAGGTCTAAAACTGACATATCTAATGACTATACAGACTCTGACCGTCATTTGATGAATGATACAGGTGATCTGATCCATCATTCGACAATTAATTCGTGGAGTACTGTCTCGAACTTGAGAATGCCTCAATACAAAAAACCCTCTACAGCTGGGATTGCGACTGATCCAGAGCTTCTTAAAATGGACACTTCGAGGAGAGAGTTTGTGGAGCCAATTCCCAAGATTGCTTCACCTTTTATTTCAAACAAGCTTGGTACTGACTTGGGCAATTATTCGGCTCCGAAAAGTTTTAAGAAACCTGGAAACCTTCAAAGACCGGGCTTTTCTAAACCTACAAATAAGTCTACCAACCAGCGGTTTCCCACTTTATACTCAACATCTTTCCGGCTGAACTAGTGGGTATTTTTTTTCTTTCAATTCTTTGTTTTTGTATTAATACGCACATTTATTTCGTAAACGCAATTGTAACCACACTAGATTGGGTGAGTCTCTTTGAGCAACCAGCCATATGCCCTCTTGTCACCCATTTTCAATAGCTTCGACGCGAATTCTTTTCTCAACGAAGCATTGAACTCATTGATCCAGGTAATCTCTATTGGAGACAAATATTTCTTGTCAATGAGTTTCAAACAGAAGGGCACTTTGGTCAAATACTTGAACCCGAGGTACTTCCCGCCACTGCGTGTTTTACCAAAACCAGAGCTGCACTCGGTGATCTCAAGCTCACTTTCAACCCGGAAACCACATTCACCATCGATGTAGAAACCTGGTTCGTCGGTCAAAATCGCACCTTTCTTGAAGTAATCAAATGTACTGACGCCTCCTGCAGTGGTCAGAATGTATAACGGGCCCTCATGGACATTTCCGAAACTGCCCACACCATGACCAGTACCATGATTGAAGTCCAAACCTTCGTTCCAAAGTGGTTGCCTAGCGTAAGAGTCAAGAACGGTTCCTGTAGTTCTTGAGCCAGCGGGGAATTTGGCCATTGCCACGGCCAAATGACCTTTCAACACAAGAGTGTAGTATTTTTTGTAGTCATCTGTCAAGCCTTCATTTCCAAACTTGTAAGTACGTGTAATATCGGTGGTGCCTTCAAGATAATGCGCACCTGAGTCCAAAAGGAATGGTAATTTCGGATCAATGATGGAATTTTCCGTTTCGGTTGGAGCATAGTGTATAATTGCTGCATTTGCTCCAGTAGAGGAGATTGTTTCATACGATAATCCTTTGAAATGAGGAAGCTTGGAGCGAATGGAAAAGATTTTTTGGGCCACTTCGTACTCCAGCACTTTTCTGCGGTTATGAACAAGCTGATTCTCCAACCAGGCAGATAAAATAATGAACGCAAGCGAATCTTTGGTCTGAGCCACATTGGCATTGAACAATTCAGTGGGGTTTTTGAAGAGCTTGGTTACCGACACAAGTGACAGGTAGATCAAGGTTTGCTTGGCAACAGATTCAGGAATAGAATCGACAAGAGCAAAATTACATGCGCTCTTTTCGGGAACAATGATTTTGAGGTTTGGCGAGGTAACTGTGGCTCTTAAAGTCCCTAAATCAGGGTAGAAATAATTGTACTTCTTAACAACCAAGCCATCCACTTCAGAAAGGTGCTGTTCCACATCAACTAGCTTATCCTTGTTTGCGTATAGCCACACATAGTCATGGGACAAAATGACATAACTGAAGAAAAAAGGAGAGAATGGGATGTCTTTATCGGCTCTCAAATTGAGCAACCATCCGATATCGTCCAAAGCAGTGATGATGATATGAGACGCGTTTAACTCCAGCATTTGGGAGCGCAATTTGGCAATTTTAGAAGAGCTAGGTTCTCCAGAGTACTCAAGTGGCAAGGCATACACCGGTTCCAAAGATCTGGATGGTTTCTCGTTACCCCAAACCGAATCAACCAAATTCACATCGATGATTGGCTTAAACTTGACCCCGCGTTCTGCCAGAGCCAGAGAGAGAAATTCACCCGTTTGCAAACTAATAAGCTTAGGGTCGCAAGAAATTACCGAAGAAAACTTGCTTTCGGCTGCTTTCGAGAGCGCAAACTCTTGCCATGAAGGATATCCCTCCATGCCCTGTTTGAGCAAGCGCCAAAAACGCGAATCAAGCTGTTTTTCCGCTTGCAAAAAGTATCTTCCATCTGTGGAAAGAGCAGCTTCTCCAGATAATTCCTCTGCATCATCAAGGGTCACTACACAAAGCCCTGCCGAGCCAGTAAATCCCGATAAAAACTCGCGTCTTTTCTCGGCCAAAGCCGTTTCCTCCGACTGATGCTCATCTTCGCTAGGCACAATGTAAACCGCGATACCGTGTGATTTCATCAATTCACGAATTTTACGGAGTTTTTGTTCGGTAGAAAGCGTGCTTTTCACTTTAAGGTCGGAAAATGGCAATTCCGGAAGAGGCTCTTTATCAGAAGGTTGTTCCAAAGCCACTAGCGCCTCGATTTGAGAATCCACACCGGCCAGTAATTGTGCTACAGATTCAACATTATCACCAATTGATGAAAATGGCGAAATACACTGAAGCGGGGAAGCAAGCGTCTTTGCAAAAAGCGATACCCAACTGGGTTGAGGCTCTGTACCCTGTTGCTCATCAAGAAGCGGGTACTTTTCCATTGTTGAAGTAAGTTTGGTATCAGGTGGGCAATTTTAACAGTTTCTAAAAGGTGAGATCACTTTTAGAATAATGGCCAATTAATCAATTGTTCGGATACTAAAAACTTGGATAATTTGTAGTATGCGATTGAGCATAACCAGCCTCAGTTAACCGAATTAGGTCACATGATGTGCGCTAGATAACTGGGGCAGTGCGGCTTCTTGGCCGGGCCATTGCAGGGAACGGCTTTCAGGACCGAGGGTTCCCAAAATGGAAGTAAGCGCGGGTTCGTTCCTCTCGGGCAGGATTTTCTGGAGTTTCTTCGAAACTCCGGTAGCTGCTCTTGTTCAAATTCATTGCTTTTATGCAAAATTTATTTAATCCCATATGAGGTAAAACTAGAGGTGTTATAGCTACTATACAGTTTGTATATCCCAAAAGAATATTTTGATCAGTGTACTTCGTATATTTAAAAAAAAAAACAAAAACGTTCCTATTTCTTGACAAGAAATAATGTGAAGAAAACGACAAAAAGAAAAAAAAGAGGGAGGGTAATAGAAAACCATAACCCCGCCTCTGGCGAAGCCTGATGTCCAGATTCCTTAAGATCTTTCACAAAACCTTCGATTTGGCGCAAAAGCGGAATTTCCTCATTCTGCCATTTCTCTGCTGCCGCGTTAAAAATTTCCGCCCCTTCAGGGTTGTCAAAATGTCCACTATAAAGTAGAAAAATATGTTGCCAGATTGAGCTTTCCGGATACTTGTAAGCCATAAGAAAATCCACAAGTGGCTCAACTTCTCCTGCTTTAGCACGGTAACTCAACTCGTCCAATCTTCTCGGATACGCAACAAAGTCCACCCGCTTTTCGAGGGTAAGAAGAAACTTGGATTCAACGCATCCACGAGTAAACGTCCAAGTAGAAAATTCTTTTGAAAGCTCGGGGTCTAAACATTGCCTGAACTTATTATCGAAATCCTGTTCGACCCTCACCATTGAACTCATGACGTCTTGCTCATTTCCAACATAAGAGGACTTGAATCTTTCTAAGTTTACTGAGCAATAAGCCCTGTTTTCATTCGAGATAGCTGAAAACGATCTCTTGAAATGAAAATAGAATTCGGGAAATAATGCACACTCATCTAATTTAAGCCGGTAGGGAACAAACGTTTTCCATTCAAAAGGCTTTGATTCCGAATAAGCAAAATTTGTAGCAAGTTGGAAATCTTCCTCCGGAAAATAATCTTCAAGGTAGGATCTCAGACTAAAATCGTGCATCCGAAAGGATTCCACGGTTTCTTCTTCATCCAACCTCTGGTATTTGTGTCCCAGCGAAAATAATTTTCCTCCCATTTCTTGCGCTTAAATATAAGATTCTATAACTGAAAACTTAAAACTAAAATAAAAACAAGAACTAGAACTAGAACAAAGAGTACACAGAAAAAAACAGTTGGGGAAGGGATTGTCTCAAATATATCTAGGGGATGAAAAAAGGGAGGGGGGCGCAGTTCTGCACGTTAATGTCATGTGACTGGCGCGATACATGACATGTTTTTTGAACAATATCGAGATATGTTGAAAATATTGAGGCAGCCAGTTAGATGCGTGAGGCACAAATACAGAATGTAATGAGGTTTTGGAGGGTGGTTCAGACTTTTTATATATAAGTCTTACGTCCACCTATGGATATCTATATAATCCTATTATCGCTTAGAGGAAAAGAACCTCTCTCATATCATTCATGGAGGAGAAGCTTTTTCACTGGACAATGTTGCATTTTCCAGTCACGTGTTTTTGCCAGTAGACCATAAAGTACAACAAGATAACACAGCAATCCGAATTATGTCAATCACAATTCTCGATTCGAAAACAGAACTTTTTAATTTTTCATTTCTGGATAGGACCAAAGAAAACATCGATAATGAAATGAAGACGGTCTTACCGATAAATTGCGCTACCATTCTTGTAATCTAACAATATGCTTGATTTTTAATTTATAAAGATCTTCTCAAGAAAACATAATGCTCGACTGCCGCTTCAGTTTAAATCTGGTATTAGCCCTTCGACGTGTGGACAGTCAAAAAACTAAAACAAAAGCAGACAAGTAAACAAGCAATGATTAATGAAAAACAAAAGCAGTTTTTACAGTAGGAAATTTTCAAATCCAGTTTTCGAACTATTTAAGAATTGGCTTAATGTGACGCAGGTGAGTCAAAAAATCGAACGGCCACGAAATAAATGAAGAGAACTATCAAAAGGCAAATAAAAGAATCAAAAACTTCCCTCGTTATACTCCTGATCATTCCCTTTTCCTTCAAATCTTGCACAAATCCCTGAATCTGGTCTGGAAAAGGAATATTTTCCTGTTGCCATTTACCTAATTTCTCATCTAAAAACTCTTGACGCTTTTTTGTGTCAAAATATCTACCGTATACCATAACAACATGAAACCAAATAGACTCCTCGGGGTAACCGTAGGCCATCAAAAAGTCCACTAAAGGCATGATATCATATGGCTTGGCTCGGGCCTGTTGAATCAATTCATCCATTCGTTTTGGATACGAGGTGCGGTCAGTATATTGCTTTATTTCATCTCGGAATGTTGTCTCAACACAGGCACGAGTAAATGTCCAGTTTGAGAAATTTTGTGAAAAATCTGAATCCAAACATTGCCTAAACTGTAAATCAAAATCTTTCTCCACTTTTTCCACTGCAGTATTGGACTCAGTTTCATTACCAGGGTATAATGACTTAAAAGTTTCTGAATCCGCTAAAACATATGCCTTTTTTTCATCGGAAGCATTGGAGAAAGACTTCTTGAAATGGAAGTAGAATTCTGGAAATAAGGCCGCCTTTTCCCTTTTGAGCTGGTATGGAACAAAACACTTCCATTCGAAAGGCACAGAATCAGATTCTGCAGCGGATGGAGATATTTTGAAATCATCTGGAAGACAATCATTAGAGTAGGTTTTCAGACTGAAGTCATGCATTCGGAAAGATTCTATTGTTTCCTCTTCGTCTAATTTCTGATATTTCGGGTCCAGAAAGTTAAATGAAAATAGTTTTTCTGTCATTTGCAGGTCTCTAATTTAGGGTGCGGCGTGAATGGATGAGATAGGAACGAACAAATTGTCAATTTTGTTTTCTGAATAGGGAAAATTGTATAAATTTAAGAGGAGGCGTAATCTGCGTGGGGGCTATGTTGACCCTGATTTTCGAGATAGACGTGCATTGACTGCGGCTTTGACGTCACTCCTAATTTGGTTTCTCCATTATACTGCAGTGTGCGAACAACAATGGCCTCAGATTAGCCCGAGAAGCACGAGTATCAATTACGAATCAACAAAAATTTCACCAAATTTTATATGTTTAATGGAATATTTTCTTTTTTACATCCAGAAATAAGTTTACTATTTTGCTCCTACCGTTGTTTCGAAGCGTCCGACTGTTACAGCTGTTTCTCACAATAATTTGAAACTGTGATTTTCTGCAACAAATCGCACTTTTCTAGAATCTTTATGCTCTTACATATATATTCGATAATCAATTGCAAAATCTATTCAATGCCCATGTTTCTTGGGAGATTCTGAGGCGGCCATGATGATTACTAACACCATGAACCCCACGAATAAAAGGAGCAGAATAACACCCGCCACAATCGCTCCTTTATGTTCTACAAGACCCTTTTCCTTCAAATCATTCACAAATCCTTGTATTTTTCGAACAAAAGGTGCGTTTTCTCTCTGCCATGAATCTACCTTCATATTCAAAAACTTTTTACGTTTTTCGGTATTGAAATACCTGCCATACACCAATAAAACCTGGAACCAAATAGCGCTTTCCGGGTAGTTATATGCCATAAGAAAATCGAGCAAAGGCATAACATCACATGTACCAGAGCGGGCTTGTCGGATTAACAGATCCATTCTTTTTGGGTGTGATGAATGATCAACATTCACCATTAGTTTATCACGAAAACTGGTCTCGACAAATGTACGGGTGAATATCGAAGTTGAAAATTCATTTAATAGATTGGGGTCCAAGCACTCTTTGAATTTAGTATCGAAGTCCTGCTCCACTCTGATCACTGAAGTCTTGATATCTTGCTCATTTCCAACGTAGAATGATCTAAACTTTTCCAATTCTGCAGTGCAATAAGCCCTATTTTCAAGTGAGATGGCCGAAAACGATCTTTTGAAATGGAAATAAAATTCAGGGAACAATGCCGACTCATCTAGTTTGAGCTGATAAGGTGTAAGTTTTCCAGGCCTTAGGGCATACGTAAGATTAGCTTCTTTCGAAGAATCCTCCGCTGGAGTTGGGGGTACATATGAAGTAGCAATCAACTGGAAATCTTGTTGTGGATACATTTCTTCTAGATACGATTTCAGATTAAAGTCGTGCATTTGGAAAGATTCAATGGCATCTTCTTGAAGTATAGGATCATATGTACCTTTCAGAGATCCAAAAGAAAATAATCTTTCAGTCATGAGGGCTATTTTTTTTTTTGGGAGAGAATTAAAATGTGTTAAAAAAGACGAGGTCAAATAATTAAAAAAGGGATGTCAAGGGCCCGCGATAAGAATTGAAGCGACGTACCTGCGTGAGGACGTCAGCCAAGCAAAGTTTGCGAGGGCTGTGGGAAGGATTCGGGGAATTTCCTGCGTGTTTCCGAGGTGAAGTGTCCGTGCAGTCGGTCTATGTCAGATCCGAAGAAAAGAGAAAAGTTTTTTTTTAAAAAAAAACAAAAAAGGCTGCATAACGAAGAGGGTGTCTAGTGATTGATGAAAATTTTATCTTCACTTCTGGAACTAGTCGTTGAAAAATAGCCTTGAAGGTATCTCTTATGTTTTTCAACAAAAGTTGTTTCGCAACTTTTTTTCCTTTGAAATGAAAATTTATTGTTTGACAAAACGCCCGTTCGAATGGTGTTCTAATTTTAGAAAATAGTGACAAAATTTGATTCAGTAACTTTAGTATAAGATAGTGTTCTCACCTCTCAAATCAAGCTAAATTACCACTCATCAGACACACTAAGTAAAGGTCTCTTTCACGTGATAAAGCGCACGTGTATATATCTTTTCGTCCCTTCAGATTTCATGGCAACAAAATTAATACACACAAAACAAAGCTTTCCGGGCGAGAATTTTCTCTAAATTTCGAAGGTATTAAATTTGCCGCTCATGCTTAGATTTATTTAAATAAATTTCAAGCATATTAATTGTTCGGCTTTCTGAAAAAAAAAAAGAAAAAAAAAAGAAGACCTCGCCCCAGCAAGAAAGCGCGTTCCCGACGCGTCCACTTATTTTTCTCACCACCCATCAATACACGCACACGCGTAGCTTGTGAGCACACGAAACGCTCACATTTTTTTCTTTCTTTATTATTACTTTTCTATCCGAAGAAATTAACACACAAACACAAGTTCTAACAACAAGAAAATAAACAAAAATGGGCCGTCTTATTGGGCTTGAGCTCCATAACTTCAAGTCGTATAAAGGCACGGCTAAAATCGGGTTCGGCGACGCAGCGTTTACCTCGATTATTGGGCCAAATGGTGCGGGAAAATCCAATATGATGGATGCTATTTCGTTTGTTTTAGGGGTCCAATCCGCACACCTCCGGTCCCACCAACTCAAAGATCTTATTTATCGGGGCAGAATCGAGGGAACGGATTCTGTGGCGCCGACGCTGCAACAATTATCTGCATATGTAAGCGCCGTATATGAGAAGGATTCTGGCGACTTGCTTTTGCTTAAACGAGTGATTAATCCCAACGGCAGTTCCGATTATCGGCTCAACGATAAAAACGTGACCGCGTTGCAGTATTCGATGGCACTTCGTGCAGAAAATATTTTGGTGAAAGCCCGTAATTTTTTGGTTTTTCAAGGCGATATCGAAAATGTTGCTTCTCAGTCGGCAAAGGAGTTGTCCAAATTAATTGAAACGATTAGTGGCTCTGCCGAATATGCAGCTGAATATGAGCAACTCAAAGAAGATCTGGAGCGTGCACACGAAGTAGCAACACAGGTGTTCTCCCGGAAACGGACATTAAATTCCGAGTCCAAGCAATATAAAGATCAAATGCGCGAGCGGGATTTGTTTGAGGCCAAGTTGAATGAAAAGTATTCGCTCATCAAAATTCTCCATCTTTACCGTATTTTTCACAACCAAAAACGTCACTATATGCTTATGGCCGATGTGCGGAAAGTTTCTGAGAAATTAGATGTCCTAAAAAATACACATGAAACTCAAAATGAAGCACACAAAGCAACTGCCATCGATGTTTCAAAGGCTACACTTGCACACAAAAAACTCGAATCTCAGAGATCTGAAAAGGCAGCGACAGCAGAAGCACTTCGGAGAGCAATTCTTCCTATAGCCTCCAGTAAAAAATCTTTGGAAACCAGCATGAACCTGGCCCGGTTGAAGATCGAGGATTTGAAGACCGATGCCCAGAATATCGAGGATTTGAAAAATGCCGAAGCACAACGCTTGCAAAACGCCGAGTTAGAGTTGGCGCAGTTCGAAAAGGAGGTCAAAGAGTCTTCAGATCGTATTAACATTCCTCCTGAAGGTGTCGCTGAATACGAGACTTTGAACCAAAAGTTTTTGGCAAATTCGGGCTCCACAATGTTAGAAAGACTTACAATGCTAACCAGTGATAGAGAGTCGCTTGTCTCCTCCTTGAAAAATCACACGAGCCATAAGGAGGATGCTATTGCGCGGATTGCCGAGCTTGAATCAGATATTCGTAATAATTATGAGTCCAACCTTGCAGAAGTCAATGCCAAACTTGAAGACCTTAGGGGCGAGAAGGCCATAAAAATGCAGGAAAAGGAGGAATTATCACAAAAAATGAAGGAATCTTCTTTCCTTGAACTCGAGTTGAACTCGAAAATCAGTCAGACTTCTGCGCGTTTAGACGAACTCTCCTCTCAGCAAAACGAGTCGAACAAACAGAAGAAACTTCGTGATAATGTTTCAATGCTACGAAACCTTGTCAAGGACGGCGCTATAAAAGGGCTTATGTATGAGCTTGTGAGAAGCTCTCAACAAAAGTATGACTTGGCTCTTCAAACTGCTCTTGGCCGCAACTTTGATTCGATTGTGGTTGAAAGTACTGCTATTGCCTATAAGTGTATCGAGATTTTGAAAGAACGTCGTGCAGGTACGGCCACCTTTATTCCGTTGGATTCAGTTGTCACAGACCAAGTGAATTTGAACTATCTTAGGTCTCTCGATGAAGCTGCACGCCCTGCTCTCGATGTTGTGAAATATGACGACCAGTCACTTGAAAGAGCAGTTCAATTTGCTTTGGGAAACACTATCATTGTGGATGACATAGATATTGCTAGGGATTTGAAGTGGAATCTGGCCCAATCGGTTGGCAACAAGATGGTTGCTCTCGATGGATCGGTGATTCACACATCGGGTCTTATGTCGGGAGGGCAAAATACTCAAAACTCAGGCAATGCATTGACTTGGAGTAAACAGGAATGGCTGAGGTTGAAACGCGAGAAGGAGGATCTCTTGGAAAGTCTTGCCAAAGTCCAAGCAGATAAACCAAGTGCGTTTTACTGGAATGATATCGCCGAAGAGATTCGGATCATTGATGAACAACTTCCAGATTTGACGAGTAAAGTTGGCCGTCTTCAAAGAGAAATCAGCGAAAGAAGTCAGGAAATAGCTTTTCAAAGGGAATCAATCAGTGAGATTGAAGCTAAGCAGGTCAAAGCTCAGGAATCATTGGACAAAATCGACCAGCAAGTTTCAGAGCTCCAAAATGACATTGCCAAACTCCAAAGCAAGGTTTACTCGACCTTCTGTGAGAAATATGAACTCGAAAACATCAGTCAATACGAGTTCTTCTTGGGCACCGAAGTGAGAGCGCGTGCAAGAAAGAGAGCAGAGTTACAGCGGGCGATTTCCGTGAGTAAGAATCGCTTATCGTTTCATGTCGATAGCATCCAAGATCTTGAGGTTCGACTTCAGCGTTTGGAAGTGTCTCGCTTACAATTTGAAAAGGAATTGCAAGCGGTGCAAGACAAACTCGTGGAAGAAACACAGAAATTGCAAGAAATGGAAGTTGAACTTGCAGAATTTGTAAAAGAGTGTGATAATCAGAAGAATCGTCTCAACACGCTTATAAAGGAGACCAAGGAAATGGAGGAAATCATGAAGGAGCAGAAGGTTGAGATGAAGGCACTTGGCGAAGAACTTGCAAATGCGAAGGAGTTCCTCTTGAAGGTCGATACCGAGAGAATCAATATGCTCAAAAACTGCAAAATCGAAAGTGTCGACCTTCCATTAGAGGAAGGTTTCTTGGAGTCTATTTCTTTCGATGATGAAGCAGCAAATGTCTCAGACCAAGCTTATCTGATTCACGTTGACTACAGTTTGTTAGATTTGAACCTACAGGAAAGCTTCTCGCCCAAGGTGGAAGCTGGTATCAGTGTGAAGCTCGAAAATGTCCAGAAGGAGCTCGAGATCTTGACCCCTAACAGTAAGGCGATTGAAAGACTCAAAGAGGTGGATCAAAGAATTAAAGAGTTTGACAGGGAATTCACCAAGGCGAGACAAGACGAAAAGCGCTCAACAACAAAATTCAATGAAGTAAAAGCACTTCGAACGGAAACCTTTATGAAAGCATTTGCACACATTTCTGACAAAATCGACAGCGTATATAAGGAGCTTACAAAGTCAAACACGTCTCCGCTCGGTGGATCTGCCTACTTGAATTTGGAGGATGAAGATGAACCATATGCCGCTGGTATTCGATACCATGCAATGCCACCTATGAAAAGATTCCGTGATATGGATTTGCTTTCCGGAGGAGAAAAAACTATGGCAGCTTTAGCGCTCTTGTTTGCAATCCATTCTTTCCAACCCTCACCCTTCTTTGTGTTGGATGAAATAGATGCTGCACTTGATAACCTGAATGTCGATAAAATTGCTA
This sequence comes from Metschnikowia koreensis, assembly GCA_030569435.1. Classification (NCBI taxonomy): domain Eukaryota; kingdom Fungi; phylum Ascomycota; class Pichiomycetes; order Serinales; family Metschnikowiaceae; genus Metschnikowia; species Metschnikowia koreensis. Next base: position 23,032 of record JAJMKX010000274.1, on the reverse strand, counting down.
ATTACATAAAGAGACACGCGGGGCCAGGGTTTCAATTCATTGTTATCTCATTGAAAAGCCCATTGTTTGAGAACTCGGACGCATTGATCGGTATTTACAGAGAACAAAGAGAAAACAGTTCACGCACAGTTTCCTTGGACTTAAGGAATTACAGCGACGAACCTCAGGAAGTTTCATTGCAAGAGGAAGAACCTGCTTCCGCATCTACGTGATTTTTTTTCTACTCTTGTCTGTTTAAGATCTCAAAATCTTTCACTCAAAAGTCCACTGGTTTTATTCGCGTGCGCGTAGGTTTTTTTTTTTGTTGCGACACATATTTTCTTCACGCGATGCTTTGTAAAGCAAAGGTCACTGAAATGCCATGTCAGTTCGAGGTATACTATTAAGAGGATATCGTGTTGATTTTAATTCCTTACGCAGCTACGCAAGCCTCTCTTCAAAACCCAAATTAGGAAGAAAAACAAAACGGGGCACTTCCGATTTCACGTCCCGCGATAATGTTCTCCATAAAGATATAGGCACATTTTTAGGTAATGAAAAACTCAGTCTAGATCAGGTTCGTATTCCTGAGCACATGATTCATAAATTCTTGTACGCCAAAGAAAGAGATATTGTGAAAATTGATGGGGTATGTGTCGTTTCACTCACATCCGAGGGAGAAGGTTTGGGCTTTATATCCCGAAATCAGTATGATGATCAGTGTACCGATCCCAATGCAAAAATTATTGTCAAAATTCCAAAGACTGTTCCTGGGGATATTGCTTCAATTTCACTAAAACGACACCATGATTATTATGCGGAGGCGGAACTCGTGGGATTGGAAAAAGATGTAAAAGCTGGGCTTCGAAACAACAGTTTGATTGTTTGCAAACATTTCGAACAGTGTAGTGGATGTCAATTTCAGATGGTTCCCTATGAAAACCAACTTGAATTTAAACAGGATATTATCAAGAGAGCTTATAAATACTTCTACCCTGAACTAAACCGTGATGAAGTTGATGGATTTGGTCTTGTGGTGGATTCACCCATGCAATTTTCGTATCGGACCAAGCTCACACCACACACTTTTCTTCCCAAGAAATTAAGGGCAGATTTTCTCCCTGTTCCTGTCGGGTTTAATCATGCCGTGCAGGGTAATCCCACTGTCGACATCGAGCAATGCCCAATCGCCACTAGTCCCATCAACGAGGTTCTTCCTAAACTCAAAAGTAGACTCAATGCTGATTTGGCCCAGCAGATCGAGTCGAGGGAAAAAACTAAAGTGGATGCAGACTTTATTCTCAGAGATAGCTTGAGAATCAATCACGCAACTGGTGAATATTCCAACGTCTGTTTAACCCAAAGACACAATGTAGTTACTGAGAAAGTTAAGGATTTTGTTTTCCAGTTCGAAGCCAACGAGTTTTTCCAAAATAACCGGTACATCCTACCCACTTTCATTGACTTCATAAGCTTTCATCTCTCGGAAGTGAAGTTCACCCATTTGATTGATGCCTATTGTGGGTCGGGATTTCTCGGGATCTCGTTGTCCAACCAACTTCCAAAAGGAGGCAAAGTCTTTGGTATAGAAATATCCAAAAAGTCGATCGAATACGCCAAGCACAATGCCGGTATAAATGGGATCCCTCTGCCCGAAAAAATGGAATTTGTTTCGGGAAACTCAGACTCTATGTTTGAAAATGAGCAGTTTATTAATTCAGGGGTCACCGGTAAAGATTGTGTCGTCATCATGAATCCGTCAAGAAAAGGTTCTACAGACGTATTCCTTAAACAACTTGTGGAGTTCAAACCCAGAGCTATCGTATATGTGAGTTGTAATGTCTTCACTCAGGCACGAGACTTGGCGTCTCTCGAAACGTTCTCTAAGCGACTGGGAATCAAATATAAACTCAAGACTGTAACAGGATTTGACTTTTACCCGCAAACAAAGCACGTCGAATCAGTAGCTGTTCTTGAGCTAGATGAAGCTTACGAGGAATTATTTTGAACTCCCGTTTATTTTATTTATTTATTTATTTATCAATGCATACATTTACATGAAGTGTTCGAATCCTGGCATGAATCTAGAACTCTGTTTCCTTGACAATTTCATCGATAATATCAGACATCGACTTGATACCCCATTCAACTCTCTTTTTCTGTTTCTTACCCGTAACAAAATCACTCTTGCGAAGGTTTCGAGAAATGAAGTGACTGATACCCTTGAGCAAACTGGGCTCATCCTTTGCTTTCAAAATTCTTTCGATCAACGTGCGGTCATCAAACTTTTGTTCAGACATAGCCTTCCCGACAAGTCCCACACCAATAGAGTTTACCTGAGACTTTTTGGCGATTTGATCGAGGAAAGTTACCAAAAGAACCTCCATGAAAAGTCTGATATCGGCAGACATGGACACGAAATTGACGGTTCTTAAAATGTGAAGGGCCAACGAGCCTTCAGCAAACAAAAAGCCAAAAAGTCTTCCCAAATTTAAGATCTTCTTTAACTTATCGTCGTCACTTTCAGAATCATCAAATCCGGTGAAAATATCTTCATCTTCACCATCTTCATCGTCATTGCCATCGAAACCCTTAACAAGATCCCAGAGCATAAATTGGAAAGTCTTTCTATAAGAATGAGTATCACAGAGTTTGGACGCCAATATTCCGTAATATGGATTCCATGCCGGTTCAACGACAGCACAGTGCACAACAATACGAGGAATCTCTCTCTCCTGAGCCTTTTTAAGGGCCAATTTATCAAGTTTAGTGACGGCATCCATGTAGTCATTGGCAGACATGATGGAAATAAAGATGGCTCTTCTGATATCAGTATTCATTCTTTGGGCCTTTGCCAATTCCAACCAGTTGGGCTCAGCGCTGTCCAAGACATCGTTGACAACTTCAATATTTGCTAACGCTTGGTTTTGTTCATCAAGGCCTTTCCAGGCAGAACCCACAAGCCACCATTTACCCTTGGTTTCAACATTACGGATATCGTCTAAGGAAACCTGAAGTGGGTCAGCAGTCTTTCCTGAGGTGAAAGTACCCAAGAATTTTTTTAAGCGAATGGTCAACTGGTGACTAGCCTCGTTTTCCAACTTAAGTTTATTGTTTTTCAACGACGCGATAGTGTCAATCAAAAATTGCATCCGCGGAGTGACTTCCGGAAGAGCCGAGGCAGTTTTGTTTACCTGAAGAACGATTTCTTTTAAAGCGCTGGGGTCATCGGATCTCATTTGGTTTCCTGAAGTACGGATAATTTTGAGCAAAATCTCAGCGTTTGACTCCGTAAGATCCTGGGTGAGATCCCGGATAATGTCGTATAATAATTTTGAGGAGACCAATTGGAAAGCATAGACGGAGGAAAGAAGTGAGGCCGTGTTAAGGGCTTCTTTGCTTTTCAGAGCATCTGCACGACAGGACTCAAGTTTCTCAATGAGCGTCTGGATAAAATGGGCACCAAAGTCCACACCTTGAGCCCTATAAATGGCCACGACTAATGCGGAATGTAGGTAGACAAAAGTATCTAGTAATCTACCTTGTTGAATAACACTGTTCATGATAATCAAAGTCAAGTTCTCGTTGACTGCTTGTCTTGGGTTCGAAAGGAAAAGCGCATTGATTTCGTTGGCAATGGCACCAATATTGGCTTCCGAGAGTTTATTGATGGGTCCCTTGATGGACTTCTGAAGTGCAAGCGTTTCAGCAGAAACACCCGAGTTTTCGAGGGCAAGTTTCCGGCGCATTGCTGGTGGAACGTATTTTGCTGGTTTCTCACCGTTTTCACCTTCACCTTCTTCACCCTCTTCCTCACTTTCTTGGACTGGAGCCACAAAAGGGTTTTCCTTTTTGTGAGGTCTTTCTCCACCATCACTTCCTTCAGAATAATCATCGGAATAATCAAATGAATCTCCTGCCAGGTCACCCTCACCATCATTCATATGCTCATCATCATCCTCGTCATCTTCTTGGTTTTGGTTATCATCAGAAAAATCAAGGTCCAATCCGTCGAGAAGACCACCGACGACATCGTCATCATCGAGTTTGGTGAGCTTTGATTTTTTCCCGTCTTTAAGTCCTAATTTCTTGGCATAGTACTCCATGTCACGATCGTAATCATCGTCGCTAAATTGTGCTTCGATCACTTTTTCCTTACGCCCTTTGGTATTTTTCGAAGACTCTTCTTTCTTTTTCAGACCCTTGTTTTTGGCTTCTTTCAAGGCCTTGAGTTTGGCCAATGGATCTTCCTCTTCATCCACTTCCTCGACATCACTGTCGAAATCGTTTTCCGAAAAATCGTTCTCAAACTCGGACGACTCATCTTGCGAGAGTTCTTCTTCGCTTTCAACCTTGGTATCATTTTTAGCTTGTTTTTTCTGTTTAAGCTTGGCAAGAGCGGCCATTGGATCTTCATCTTCGTCTTCGTCGCCAAATTCCTCATCACCGAAATCGTCTTCAAAACCCTCAGAATCGAAATCATCTTCCTCAGATTCTTCAAGATCATCTTCTTTTACTATGCGGACACCAGAGTCTGATTTCTGTCTTTTGGCAGGGGTTTCTTCATCTTCAGAAAAGCCTTCAAAACCATCATCTTCCAGGTCTGACTCATCACTAAGATCATCTTCTTTGACGATCTTCAACTCGGCAGATTTACCGTTTTTCTTCGCCTTCAAGGCCTTCAATGCAGCAATTGGATCCTCTGGATGTTCCTCAGAAGATTTTGACGATTTTCTGTGAGAAGCCGATTTCTGTACATGTGACTTCTCATTGTTGAATTGATTTTGCTGGTGCAGCGAAGAACCCTCCAGTTTCAGTTTCAGTTTCAGTTGTTTTTGTTTTTTCAACATTCTCTCTTCTTTCCGCTTATCTTTACGAGAAACCTGTTTTACCGGTTTCCCACGAACCTTTCTTTTTCTGGCAAACCGGGCATCTTTGCCGTACTCCCCGCTTTCCTCTTTCGAGCGGATCTGGTCCAAGACCAGGCCCGGCATCCGGATCTGGCGTGTTTCTCCAGGTTTAGGCATGATTTCAATATTTTTTTTTTAAAATTTTTTTATTGGAGATAGAAACAATTTGCCTGTGTGGAGTGAAGGTGCTATATTTTGGTGAGACCCAGTATGCGAGATGCGAGATGAGGCATCACCTCGAATTTTGCACCCGAGCAGGTTTGTTAGGCGTACACCTCTCTCGTCCGAAAGTTGTGATTAACACGCGTAAAATAGTATCAAAGCCAGAGAAATTAAGAAAACAAAAGTCAAAAAAGTCAACGAAAGTAGAAAAACTAACGAATCAAAAGGATATTTGTCAAAGTTTTTCAGAAAAAATTACCGGTTGACAGGCCTGGGGTAGGCATCCGGATAAGAGAGGTGGATACTTTGAAGCTCAGTTTTTAGTGTCGTCTTCATCCTCGGGCGCAGGTGCGAGATTACGGGGCCGCATTAAAAATTGCGGCGACAGGGCCAGGGATAGATAGAGGTAATGAATTTGAAGAAAACAATACTTCTTTTAGGAATTCTTAGAATTTTTTCAAAACAGTCGTCAGTTAAATCTAAATTAAACAATATAGAATAAAAGAATGAATGGCTAGATTAAAAATTCCCTGGTTACATACCATTCAGTATGAACAAACCCGCCGCGCCAGAATTGGCCCTAATCTCAGTGCGCAAGTCCGAGCCAGAAACATATCAATCAGTGCTCGCCCCCCACTAAACATTCTTTACTTCTTTTGTTCATTAGGAAAACAAACACACACCTCTCATAAAAAAAAAAGCTTCAAAATCCTCAAAGATGAGCAGGTACAATATTTCACTCTGGGGTCTTAAAATCGACCTCAAGCTTTTGGGCGACGTGTTTTTCCTCACTGGGGCTGGACTTTCGATGTACTATATGGTGCGCCATCTTTTAACAGAGACCCAGGAAAGTTCAGTAAGATCCAAGGAAAGTAAGAAAAACAGCAGCAGTGTGTTAAAACGGATCCAACAACACGACCCTGCATTGAAAGGTGTTGTGTTGAACGAATATGAAAAACTGCTTCTTAACAGTCTTGTGCTTCCCGAAGATTTGTCGGTTTCATTTGAAGATATCGGCGGAATGCAGGAGATTATTGATGATCTTCACGAGGCAGTAATTTTGCCGCTCACAGAACCGGAGCTTTTTGCAGCACATCTGTCGCTTATTCAGTCGCCAAAAGGCGTGTTATTTTATGGGCCCCCTGGATGCGGCAAAACGATGATGGCAAAGGCTATTGCACGGGAAAGCGGGGCCTTTTTCTTGCTGATCCGTATGCTGACGATTATGGATAAGTGGTATGGCGAGTCGAACAAGATTGTAGATGCGATTTTCTCGTTGGCCAATAAGTTGCAGCCATGTATCATTTTCATTGACGAAATCGACTCGTTTTTGCGTGACCGTAGTTCTTCTGACCACGAGGTCAGTGCTATGTTGAAGGCAGAATTTATGACTTTGTGGGATGGTCTTGTTTCTAACGGCAGAATCATGGTTATGGGCGCTACAAATCGTCAAGGCGACATTGATCTGGCATTTATGAGACGGATGCCCAAACGGTTTGCAATTGGCAAACCCGATGCAGCGCAGAGAAAATCCATTCTTGAGAAAATCCTTCGTGATGCTAAGCTCGACGAGGTCCACTTTGATTTGAACACTGTAGTGATAAATACTGAGGGCTATAGTGGATCAGAACTCAGAGAATTGTGCAGAGAAGCTGCGTTGAAGTCGATGAAGGAATACATCAGAAACAATTATAGAAATGGGAAACGGCTTCATGAAGAACATGCTGCAGAGTCAATCCGTCCATTGCGTACACGTGATTTCTTGGGCGACTCTGCCTTTATCTCTACGCCCTTAGTTGATTGAATTAAGTGGGGACTACAACTTAGAATATATGCAAAATTAAAAGAGGATCGGGTTTTTATCCTCGTGTATCAGGTTTGCACATATCTTTTTTGTGTTTAATTCTTTTTTTTTTCTTTTTGTGTTTTGGGGTTTGCTGAACTCAAGGTTCATAGCACGAACTTCAAGTTTCTCACAACTAAAAGAGACCTAAGTTTTGTGCCAATCGTATGAGATCATGAGATCGCGACTAGAAAGTCAATGCTGCTAAATTGACAATCCCGCTAGCGAGGGAATTAACTATATTTGCAATATACTTTCAGCAGGCCGCTCGACCACGATGCAAATATTTATCCGATTCAACATCGCTTCCAGATACGAAAATTTATGTTTTAGATCACAGCAATTGTCTCTTACTGGTGTAAAATAAAGTAAATAAATTTCACACAGTTCAGAGAGACTTTTCTCCGGGTAAGCTTTTAGTAAGGCGCATGCTTAGGGTTCTTGAGGGGAGATCACGTGATTCAAAACTCAACAAGTTTGAAAACTGATGGGCTACTTTAATCACTGTATGATATACAGCCTTTGTGATTATTGATTCTAAAATTTTCTAAAAGTTTTAAATATTAAGGAACTCTACAGAATTAATCGGATATTTGTTATCAAACCACGACACGCTTTCTTCTAATATTCTGATATCAACGTAAACAGTGAATGTCCTTTGTCGCACGGTCGTGCGCTACATATTTTCGTATAAAAGCGCAGCAGAGTTTTTTTTCTTCTTTCGCTTTAACTCTTTCACCACACTCATCCAATTGTTTATTTCCAGGATATTCGACAGGGCGACGTTGTTCATTAGTGCCGTTATTGAATCGAAAATGGTTGCGCAAGTGCATGCGTGTTCCCTGCTTGATAGAAAATTTCCAAGATTTTTTTTTTTTCCGGTCCCAACCTTCGGGTCCTTCTTTCTCTCTCGAAAAACGAAAAGGGATTCTGTAGTATCGTTGGCCTCTTCGAAGATCCTCATACCGCTCCAAATGGTATGATGATTCAAAGCGAAGCCTAGAATAGTATTCACTAGTGGATTTAGCAGCTGCTCTTCAATGTGCCACCAAGAAAATATCGGTACGCTATGGGAGTAGTGCTGGTGGTTTCGTGCCACCGGTGACAATCCAAGTGGGACAAATTTTTGATCCTATTTTTGATACGTGTAGGTGATAATCTAGATTTCTTTTTTTCTTTTGTATTCACGCTTTTTATTTTATTTTTTTTATTATTTCTTTCTAAATTTGCCATTGCAATTGAACGAATGTGGAACCTAGAGCAACCATGCAGCGATTTTCGGTGCCGGGCCCAATGACGTTATTTATTTATACGCATTTCCCCAGCTTGCGTCAGATAATTTGCCTTCCGTTTCATATTATTTTTATTCAGTTGTTGCACTAGCAAACACACAAATTTTATGATTAAAAAAGGAATAGAATAAAAATAAGGAAACGATTTAATCAAAAGGCAATTGATAATTTTGATAAACACCCAACTTCTCAATTCATGAACCGATTGTCAATTTTAAGAACGGGCCTTTCCCGGTCTCTAAGGCCTTCACCCCACACTTTACCAATTCTGTATAAATCTGCTGCCCCCCTTATTGCAAAAAGACAAGTCTCTGATATTAAGAAATTGAAGTCGGAAACAGATGAGCCAGGAGCCGAAGATTCTGCTCGTTTGACAGGTGTAATCGACTACCTGAAACTGGAGGAGGTGCTTATTTTCTTTGACAATTTGTATCCCAGATGGCTAGTGAAATTGTCGTACACGAAAGTTTTCGGAGCTCTATTCGAAAAGATCAATCTCAGCAGCTACGACTCTCGGATCAAAGATTTGGTGGTGAGTTTTGTTGATAATAAGGATACACCCTTGCCGGCCGGTGCTAAATGTGAAAGTTTTGTGCCTTTAAAACGTGATGGTGGAGCTTTCGTGAAATTTTTGGTGCCGCCTAATTCGAGCACTTCAAATCTCGTGGCCAGTATCGAGAAAAATATTCAAACAGTGGCCCTGGGAAATTCGCTTTTGCTGTATTGGGGTTTTGTTAACAGTTTCCCCACCGCGCTGCAGGTGAAAGGAACTCCTTGGATCGAAGATTTGAGCAGATTTCCGTCTCGTAAACTCAAAGTTATTTTTGAGGGTGAACCGCTTACCGAGGAACAGCTTTATCTTTTATTCAGACGGTACGGCCTTATAGTGGATATTATCCCCGCCTCCAGTTCGACACCTCATGCTACAGTGTTGTTTAAAACTACAGATCTGTGTGTGAGAGCGAAAAACTGTGTAACTGGATTGACCTTAAATGAGGGCAAAACTACTTTGCACTTACAATATATCCCGATTTTAAGAGTAAACCATATCAGTGCGTTTATTTCTAATCACCAGAAAATCGTGATTCCCGTCATCTTGGCACTTTTGGCCACAATTGCAGTGTTGATTTTCGAGCCGATCAGACAATACTTTATTCTGTTGAAGATAAAACACTACTATAGCTGGGATGCTCATAAAGACAAATGGTTTATTCGTGCATTATACACTCCATACAGCATGATTGTTTCCCGATTAAGTGATGGCAGACACTTTATTGATGATTCCTTGGGTTCCATCACTGGTGCTCAAAAGAAAACAGTGAATGTCGACGATTTGGATTCTGATATGTTCTGGACAGAGCGGTCGGAAAAGGCCAATCAACTTCGTCTTTGGGTGTGTGAAAATGCCAACACTTTTATTGTAGTAAAGGGCCCCAAGGGATCTGCCGAACGTGAGTTTGTCATAGATCATGCCTTGAACATGGATGCCACCTATAAAAAACGCATTTTGGAGATTGATTGTGACAGTTTGATCAAAACCAGAAGTGATAAGGCATTTCTCAAGACTGCAGCTGCACAATTGGGTTATTTCCCATTGTTCACGTGGACAAACTCCGTTTCGCAATTTGTCGATCTCGGTTTGCAAGGATTGACGGGCCAGAAATCGGGGCTCAGTGAGTCTAAGGAGACTCAATACAAGAATATGTTGCTGTTGACGCAAGTGGCCATTAGAAACGTGGCATTAAGTGATTTTGCTGCGTACAAGTGCGAATTGGAGCGTCAACATAAACTCAAACGATTGGAGCAGCTGCTGGATGGAGTAGAACTGAACTTTGTTGGACCAAAAGAGGAAGATTATTTGCAAATGCACCCGGAAGTCAAACCCGTGATTGTCATCAACAACTTCTTGAAAAAAGCAGATGGTAACCAGGACTTTATATACAAGGCACTTGCAGATTGGGCCGGCCAATTGATCCAAAGCAACTCTGCCCACGTGATTTTCATCACACAAGACTCTGGCAGTACACTGCACTTAACTTCGGCGCTTCCCAACCAGGTTTTCAAGACAATTTCGCTCGACGATGCTTCGAATGTGAGTGCCAAGCAATATGTGTTAAGACAATTACAAGAAAAGGAAACTAAGAAAGGTATCGACTCATGCCTTGAGCCTCTAGGTGGCAGAATGCTTGACTTGCAGGCATTTGTCAGGCGGGTGAAGTCAGGTGAAGAGCCTCAAGACGCATTGAATGAAATGATTCACCAAGCATCTGAGCAAATCACCACTTTTTTCTTGAACATTGCACCGGGTAGTTCTGATTCGGAAACCCCATGGAACGCCGCACAACTTTGGGCGCTTATTAGAGCGCTTGCTAAGCAAGATACAGTTGAAATTGACGATTTATATCAGTCCCCGTTATTTGCCATGAACTCGGAAACAGCTTCAACCTTGGCTGTTTTGGAGAAAAATGACTTGATCTCTTTGAAAAGAGAGAAGGGTATTGTTAAGACAATTTGCACCGGTCGTCCTCTATTCAAGGCAGCATTTAAAGACTTGGTGAATGATAAGAAGGTGTTCAAACTTTACGAAACATTTTTCTACTCGCAATTGATTGCCTTGGAAAACGCTAAAATCACGAAGTTAGAAGACCAAATTTCAAAGCTTGCTCACACTAGTGACTTCAAGTTTATGAAGGAGCGTATCGACTATTTGAGTGGGAAAATTAATACTTCGACTAGTAAGGTCCAGGAATACGAGGTGAAAGTGAAGGAGATCGCTGCAATTGGAACAGTAAAGAAAACATCATTTCTCGGGTTTTAATTTGGTGTCATGAATTTGGTTTCATTTATATAATTATATGCTCATAAATGGGGCCCTGAAGAAGATCCACTTAAAAGACTTTTATTCATAATTTCGTAGGCCATTCTCCTCCTGATTAGAGGCATATCTTTCTGGCTGAATGTGAGAGGAGAGCTCTCAGCAAGATATTTCGCCACTGTGCATGTGAATACACCACAATCGAAGCCATTTTGTTGTTGAGGTGTTTTCATGTTGGCATGGAGGGAATATGTGATTCGAGGAACCAGTAACCGCTCGCTCTCCTTGGCCATATACTCTTTGAGCAATTCAAGCGCTTTGATGTTTCCACGTGATGCTAAAGAATCATAGTAACTAATCAGCTTGGCCTGATTATCAACCACCGCAACAGCCCAGTGCGTGCTCATGATGTTAATGGGGACAATAACCAAGTCTTTTTCAAAAAGATTGACTTTTTTTCTTCTAGCCCACCGTGCCACTCCAGGGTACCCTTTATCCTTTAAAGTCGAGAAGAAATGTGTGGTCCAGCAAAAAATATTGCCCGCGCGAGCAGAAAGTAAACTGAGGTAGAAATCAATCACGTTATCATTCAACCAACACGAGTCTGCGAGGGTTTTGATATCTTTCACAGTAATATCGATATTAAATTCGGAAACTACAGGTTGGTTGCCATTGCGTGATCTCCATATATTCTCCACACTTGCGAGCTGCGAGGACTGAAGCGGGGTAATTTTAGATCGGGACGCTTTCCGTTCTTCGGATATAAGTTTTTGGATTTTTTGCTGTTGGCTCTTGAGGAATTGAGAAAAGTCGTATGATGGGATAGTAGCAAGCATAGCATTTGTTAAAGAATACTTGGGTGCTGGCACTGGTTTTATTGGGATATAGAAATCCCGTACGACCTTGTCGTATTCGTCCATAGACGGGAATTCCGTATCTAGAAGTTCTACCCCTGTTACGTCATCTTGTTGTGCTGGAGCAGGAGTGATCTCTGAGCGCGGTTTGTATTTTGAAGCCTCGCTTATTTTAAGACTAGTTCCATATTGCTGGCGGATATCAGGATCATCATCATCGGACGATTCTAGCTCGAACATGCTATCATACATATTTCGAAGGGAAGTTGGGGGTTTTATTTGTCGGAGACCCGAGCTTCGTATATCATAGGTCACGTCACTTTCATGCTCGATCAACGAGGAGTTTATGGGTGTGGACTCGCCTGGAAATCCAGATTCAAATGATAGATCCACGGCTTCCAGATCCGGTATATTTGAAGATATATCCAGCGACTCCAGGCTACTCCTTGCCAGTTTTACCCGGTCTACCAAGGACTTGAAGAATGCCAAAAAAATGAGAGAATATGACGTTGATAGAAGTGCCAAAATGGATTCTGTGCTGAATCTGTTGGTTGACTTTTGCCGCTTTGGAGATAATTCATCTGTGGATTCCGGATTATCCGTTATTTCGGAAGCTGCAAATTCCACGCTCGGGGGCGTATACCCTAGTCTATTTTTTGTCGCAAGGGGAGCATTTCCCAAAGCCAGTGAGCTCATTTAAATGCAAATTGGCGTGGTATTATAGGGTTCAGAAATGTTAGAAATGGGTATTTGCCGGTGCTTCAGCTCTGGTCCCGGTGTACGGGTGTCAGAGTTACAATGTGGTATTTATGAACAGTAAGAAATCAGTTTCGAATTTCCCAGAGGCCGTTTGTGAGCTGGAAGAGTTTTTCAAGTCAGTTGAAACCTTTTCTTTTTTTCTATTTCATTTCATTTCTTTCTTGTTTGGCTGTTGCTTGTGTTTTGCATTCATTTGACGTACATTGTATTTCTCTTTCGAATTTGCTCTTCCAAAGTTCGCACCAATATCGAGTGTTGCGCCAGAGGACTAAATTCTCTCAACCAATAACATGCAAAAGTATACAGTTGAAACTTGAAAGCGAATCAAGTGCTTCTTCGAGTTGAGCTGTTAGGCCCCAAAAAGAAAATCAAAAAAACCCTTCTAAAAGATCTAGCCCTGATGATATTCAGATCAATAGTCTCCTTTACTACCACATTTTGTGAAAAACCAAAATCGTTCATACTGACATCATATTTTGGACCTCTCTGTCGAAGGGGGACCAAATGGCTCTTGCTAGACGCAACTCGGTAATTTAACTTATTTTTGTTTTTCGCTGTCCGACTTCAAATGCGGCATTTGGAGTGGGGGTTCCAATTTGCCGCGACCAACAGCTTACAACCGTTTTTTTTTTTTTCCTTCACTTTTTTATTTGAAACAAATTATCCTAAATCAAAAAAGCTCCGAAATCTTTCTCAAGAAATTCTAGTATTAGACATGGAAGTAGTAAAATTATTGGGCCAAATCAAAAAAGTAACGCAAACTTCGGAAAAGTGGTTGGCATGTCCTCAATGTGTCGAGGCAAACTGCAGGAAACGTACGGCTCGTAATATTCATTCATTTATTAGAGGCCGCACCAAGAGTCAAGCAATTAAGGCGGGCGTTGAGGGAGGAAAAAAAAAAGGTGAAAGTTTACACGACGAATTTTTTGCCCGGTAACTTCCGAACCCAAACCTCTGCAGACCAAAAAAAAATAGTAAAATAAAGCTGGGAATATTCGAATCTACTTAAATCTTGGCTTAAGAAATATGTATCACTCAAAATTGTAATTTTTTGAAGTGCTGACTCCACTGCAGTTGCAGGCGGCCCAAGTCCCAGAATATTATCCCACGTGGTTTATCAACGCTGGCCTGCATACGGCGCGCAGTATCGTGCCGAGGTAATCACCGGACTGTATTCGAGAAGACTTCTTCAGACCTAATTAAGCACGAGGGGGCATTAGATATCTACATTTCTTTCGTTCCTAACGTTCCAATTTTTTTATTAAATTTTATTTTGTTCTTTTTGTTTAATTGCTTGTTGGATTATTCAATTCGGAACAGTTACCGAGCAAGAATCTTCATTCCAGGAAATTACCTCTGCTAATTTACTGAACTTCCATTAAACCTAAAGCTTGAAATTGGTGCCCAATGTCTGAAGATAACTCTACCTCGTCGCAAACCTTGGATAGCCTGAAATTGGTTTTCGAAAGAAAGCTCGGCAAGGAGATCTACGAGCCTTGGAGAGACTACTATCTCAACTACATCAGGTTGAAAAAGCTCTTGAAGGAAGAGGTGATCATCAAAAACGCTTGGACCGAAACTGACGAGCAAAACTTTGTCAGCGCTTTGGACTCGGACTTGGAGAAAGTTTACACTTTCCAAGTGAACACCTACGATGACTTGAACGAGAAATTGAACGAGTTGCAGGCCTTGACTGAATCTGCTTCCCCCAATTTTGATGTGCAAGGTTTCACCTCTAAATTGGAGCTGGTGTTGGAATTGACCCAGGAGTTGAACCATTTCCAAAGATTGAACTATACTGGCTTCACCAAGATCGTGAAAAAGCACGACCGTTTGCACCCTTCTTACTCGGTGAAACCATTGTTGAATGTTCGGTTGAAGAGCTTGCCCTTCCATTCCGAAGACTACTCGCCACTTTTATTCAAGATTTCGGCCTTGTTCCAGTTTTTGCGTGATAACTACGACGTTGACCAGGCCTTGTCGAAATTGTCGTCTTTCAATGAAGAGAATGTCGAGGACTACCAATCGTTCAAATTTTGGGTTCATCCCGACAATTTGATGGAGGTCAAGGCCAACATCTTACGTCACCTTCCTGTACTTGTGTACAATTCTAAAAACAACTATTACGACGAAGATGATGACGATGACGATGACGATGAAGATGAGGTGGCTCGTTTTGGTAGAAACGATCCTCAAATCAACTGTTTGTACTTTGACAACGAAAACTTCGACTTGTACAACAACAAGTTGACCAAATCGCCCAATGCGTCTGCATTGAGAATCAAGTGGGTTGGTCCTTTGCACCAAAAGCCCGAGATTTCGATTGAAAAGAAGACCTTTGAAAAACAGTCGGAAATGTATAATGTCGATGAGAAGTTTACTTTGAAGGAAAAGTACTTGGACTCTCTCGTCAATGGTACTTTCAACTCCGCCAAGTACTTAAACAAGTTGGCTAAAAAGGGTAAGTCCGATGAGGAAATTGAAACTGCCAAGAAACATATCGAGAGTTTTACTAAGTACATTGCTGAGAACCACGTGCAGCCATGTGTGAGAACCACATACAAGAGAACCGCGTTCCAGATTCCTGGTGATGACAAGGTGCGTATTGTGATTGACTCCGATATCTACTTCATTCGTGAAGATGCCTTTGATGCCGAAAGACCCATCAGAGACCCAAGCAAATGGCACAGAACCGACATCGATTCTAAGGTGAACAACCCATTGTCTTTATTGAGAAAAGGTGAGTTTGTCAAATTCCCATACGCAGAGTTGGAAGTTAAGATTAGAACAAAAAGAAGAGGAAGCAAGATTGTGTGGATTGATGATTTGGTTCAATCACACCTCGTGAAGGAAATCCCCAACTTCTCCAAGTTTATTCATGGTGTGGGCTCTCTTTTCTTGGAAGATGACAAGTTGGACAACATTCCACTCTGGTTCAATGAGTTGGAGGCTGACACAACGTTTGATCACGAACGTGCTTTCCTCGACACTAGAGAAAAGTTGGCCAAGTTGCAGACTGACGAAGATAACTTGAAGAAATTCAAGAGCATGTTGGCCAATTCTGCGTCTCCTAATGTTGCACCAAGATCGAAGTCCTTCTCAGGATCTGAAATGATGATTGATGTGCAGGGAAATGCCGGTCCTTCTCACGACTTAGAGCCTGTTGCAGAGGGAAATGACGAGAGCCACGTGACCTCGGGTGCCGATTTGGACCAATCTTCCGATGACGATTTCGAGGATGAGGTGGATAATGGACTCAAGAGCAAATTCTTCAAACTCCCATCTACTTTCTCGAAATTGCTTGATGCCGATTCCGAGGATGAGGAGATTCAGTTGCCTTCGGGTGTGGCCAAGCCTAACAGCTACATCAAAAACGCAGGTCCGCTCAAGATTGAGCCCAAGGTATGGTTGGCCAACGAGCGTACTTTCAACAGATGGTTGCACGTGACCACGTTGCTTTCTACATTGACTTTCATCATCTACTCTTCGTCCAGCAGAGCCAATAACCCAAAATTGGCCGACTACTTGGCTTACATCTACTTTGCATTGACCTTGTTCTCGGGATTCTGGGGTTACCACATTTTCCTCAAGAGAAGAAGCATCATTATGGAAAGATCTGACAAACATTTGGACAGCATTGCCGGGCCTTTGTTGGTGGGTTTTGGTTTGATGTTTGGATTGATTGTAAACTTTGTCTATGGTTTCAAAAGTGTGGCCAGCCAGCAAGCTGGTGAGTTCACCACCATGGGCTTGACAGAGGATTTCTACGTTAAAAACCCCGTGCAAAAAGCCATTCTCGAGTTTGTGTTCAAACTTGTTGGCGCCTAAACTGATTTCAACTAATATAATATAAAAACGACCCCCGATTATGGGGCTGCCTACAAAATTGAAATAAATTATTAATTACCTTGCACCTGCGTAGATCTTTGTATTGAAATAAAGCTTTGTACATAACCTTCTATTTGAAAAGGTGCTGGTGAATTGGATGGGAGGAGAGAGTTAAGCATACGTTCGAACTATTGGAGCGTTTACTGTAGAGAACTGTTTTTATGACTCTTATTAGTAAGCTAATGTCTTCTAATCGAACTATTTTTTCTACCTTCAATTGTCCCGGAAGGGCAATCCGGTCAACAAGTTAAATTTCGGCTGAGATATGGCTTTCACTGTCCCTTAAAGAATCATGGTTAAAACAAACAAAGCAAAAGCCTTATTTGTCGTGGAATGAGAAAATTTTTATGTGGATTGATAATTCATCCCATCATTAAAAACATTATCTTGTTGTTCTACCCAAGCCATGTATTCTCTCTCAGCATAAAAATATTCGCCCATCATTTCCAGCAAGGTCTTGAATTTAAGCTCCCATAAATCCCACCATTCTTTGTTACGGCTATTGTCATTTTTGGTCCTAAAATGATCGAACATTTCGAGACAAATTTTGTTCACACGGAGAATTTTCTCGTCCACGTCACAATTTAGATATTTATCACGAACAACAGCCAGGAAAACTATAGTAGTGTCCATCCTAATGATACTTTGGGACCGGTAGAATGCATCAATGCTTCTTCCCTTCCATTTGTCAGACACTCTTCTGTGAACTACTGCGAGTAATTCTTCAATTAGGTAAATGTTTTCAAAAATAAGCATTCCTAATTGTTTTAGAAGTTGGGGGTCTTCTGTCCAACTCTGTGGTGGTAAGCCTTTGCCACT
This sequence comes from Metschnikowia koreensis, assembly GCA_030569435.1. Classification (NCBI taxonomy): domain Eukaryota; kingdom Fungi; phylum Ascomycota; class Pichiomycetes; order Serinales; family Metschnikowiaceae; genus Metschnikowia; species Metschnikowia koreensis. Next base: position 5,711 of record JAJMKX010000274.1, on the reverse strand, counting down.
AGTTAAGGGAGCCTTCGTGAATAACGCGGCATCGAATCTTGTTTCGACTGGGTCAATTAAATCCAAATCGACTTCTATTCCCTTATCAAAGTTTGCTTTAAGAATTTTTGACATCTTCTTGAAAAATTCAAGTCTTCCATCATCAACTAGTTTTAAATAAATGTCACACATATTTAATAAATTGTGAATTGATTTGAGAATAGGATAAATGTCGACTCTTTTGCTGATTCTCTGCTTCCCAAAAATATTCAACTCAAAAATTGTTTCCAAAGTATTTGTAAATTGCTTTGCCGCAATCATAAGTTTGTAAGCAAATAGCTTTACCTCGTCACAAAAGAGATATGATATATCCTCCAGGGACACTTGGGCCAAGATTGATATAAACAGTGAGAATAGTATGGACAACCCTGATACAACACGGTTCATTGCTTGCTCTTGATTATCTTTCTCGGGCTCTGAAATGATCTTATCAACGTCTTTTGCGTGGGTTTTGATCAACTTAAGAGTGTAGGACAATTCCTGCAAAGGATCAACCACCGTGGCTGCTGTAACGTTGGTCTTTAGATCCTTGAGCGGATCATGCTTCGCAAAATACATTGAACAGTGTATTGTGCTTTCAAAGTATAAAAGGGCTGCCCATGACTCGAGCGAATGTTCAAGTTTCTGCAAGATATCAATTATCCCGGCACACACATCCGATTGTTGAGAAGACGTGTCAAGAATAGGCATGTTGGGTTTATCATTATGGGAAAGATTTTCGAAATCCGTGACCATACCCTGGTATTCTGCCATCGTATTCATATCACAAGTTAACAGCCCCAAAAGTTGGCTCTCTTCAGAACCCGCGTCAGATATTTGATTGAGATTATTCATGATTACGGTAAACCATTTGATTCTGATATAGAAATTTGAAGGGAGGAGAAGTCTATTTATAAATCTGAAATCTCTTTAGACGGGTACTATGGTGTTTTGCCATTGTCCATTGTTCTGCGCCTTAGCTTAAAATGCATTTGGCCTTTTATTCCATTTCTTCTTGTCTGCTTTTGCTCCACATTCCTGTTCAAGGATATATGATTTGTGCGATAAACAAAGAGAAGACTATTCAACAACCTATTGTAAACAAAAACTCAAAACAATGAAGACAGAGGTCTTTGTAATGATCGCTTTCTAGGTTTAAACATAATGTTCTCAAAGTAACTACGGCAAAAGAATTTCAGAAAGCTAGATCTTTAACAGATCATAAATATACGGTTGAAAACACCGATGTAAAATTTGAGTTTGATGAATGGTTCCCGGATGCTCAATAAAGAAACAGAAAGTCGCTTTGCGTGAACCCCTTGTTGGGAACAAAGGATTGCAGACAATCGTCTCACTCCGGAAAACCGCTCACCGGCTTTCAGTTAAAGGAGGCCATTTTTTTTATCTCCAGGTTTAAATATTTCACCATGATTAAATAAATTGGGAAAAAAAATGAAAAGAAATGAACTGAACCAAATTCAACAAAGTCAGTGATGAACTGTCTAGACACATATTTCCCAAGTTCACCACTCAAAACTTGAGACACGCACGACCTGTACACGGCCGCACACCACCTACATATCGAACACGGTATCTGAGAAACTGATTTAGGTGAAGTTCAGTGTCCACCCCCGAAAATAAAATAAGAAAAAAATAAAGATACACATGTCGTTGAACATTTCTCTTTACACTGTGACTGCAGCATTGATCCTCGGACCCGAGGGCCAGAGATTATACGCAAAATACTACCAGCTTGGTGACGCGGCACAGAGCTATAAAACGCCGCAACAACAGGCCACGTTTGAAAAAGCAGTCTACTCTAAAATCAATAAACAGCACCAGGATGTGGTGCTTTACGATAACCATTTGGTCACATACAAACAGACAAACGACGTGATTCTTGTGATTGTGAGTGCGCTCACCGAGAACGAGCTGATGCTTTACCTGTTGACCAATAATATCAACGAGGCGTTGACGATTTTGTTGGGCAATGCCTTGGACCGTACACAAGTGTTGCTGAAATACGACATGGTGTGTTTGTGCATGGACGAGACCATCGACGATGGAATCATAATAGAAATCGACCCGGCCATTATTGTCAGTCGAGTCACCAACCCTCCTTCTGGTGCTGTGGCTGCCAGTGAATTGAACATCGATCTTTCCGAGAAAGGTTTGTTCAACGCATTGTCGTTTGCCTCCAAGAAAATCAGCGAGCGGTTGCAACAGGGGTTGTAATCTTGCATTGCTGTTTTTTTTCTTTTTTGATATATATCATTCTCTATATACGTATATACAGCCTGCCCGGGGCTGATTTGGACGGCGTCTTTTGAGGAGCCTGTCTGCGGGACCTTCGTTAAGGAAATGATCCTCTAGTGATTAAAAGAAAATAAAGTCAAATAAATCAAATCAAATTAAATTAAAAGATTTACTCAATTCAGCTGTTATGGTTATACTGGTTTTTGATGTACGCAATTAGGGGAGGGAGCTAAAGTTTCATTATTCTGCCACGCAAGTCAACTTTTCTTTCTTCTTTTTTTATCCTTTAAAACCGAAATATTTCAAGAATATGATAAATGATTACGAAAATTCCAAATTTGATAAATCACCTGCAAGTATTGGCCCTTCAAGAAATAATTTCGACTCAGAATATTGTTTTGTCCTGCACACAGTGCAAATCCTAGTCCATAGCGTAAACCCCAAGTGGTTCAATCCTAAACATATTTTTTCATTTATTAACACTAACCTCCAACTTCACATCAAAATGGAGGAGACATTCTTTTTTGCATTGCTTCGAATATCCGTGGCCCAGATGCTTAAGGCGGCTGGCTTTGATAAGTGCAAGCCTCTGGTGCTCAACATAATCACCGAACTTTATCTTAAACACCTTGAATTGGTGGTGCTGAAAACTAAAAAGTTTGCTGTATCACGCACAAATGCCGTCAATGATATAGAAGCATGTGATGTGGCGGAGGCACTACTAGACATTGGGTTTCTTAAGCCCTCGCTGGGAAATGACCATCACGAAACAAAAAATACCAAATCTATTGATTCTTTCAAAAACTGGGTCCAGTATAGTGATAGCCAAGCAGTTAGTAGGCGGCTTAGTGCGGTCCCGTCACTGCTTTTGGCCAATTTGATTGAAAAGCGCAAGATCGACACGTCAGCTGAAACCGACCAGGAACGTAAAAAGCGCCGTTTGCGTGAAAGACAGGAATATTTTAATCAGTTGAAACAAGGCGACGATAAACCAGATAGGGCCAGTGATTTGGCCATGGATATAGATGAAGATGAGCTTACTGCCAGTGATAAACTTTCGTGGCTTGCTTACTTAGCGGAAAAAGATATGAAACTTGGGCAAAACATGAAGTTTATCAATACGTGTATTCAAGACGACTTGATGCACGTGCACAAGCTCAAAAAATACCACCCAACCGTGGCAGATGGCGAAGACAGTTTTTTGCAGTTCAAACACCAAATCCACACGTCGAATAAAAACGATCACTTTTTGCTCCAACTCCAGGAGGACGATAAAACAAACGAGGGGAAATCCCAGCAACAGGTACTTCCGTCGGCAGATCTCAAAAGCATTTTGCCATACAATGTCAAATACGACGGGTATTTGGTGGATGACGATTTGCAGCAATACCTACAATATGCGTCTATGCATGAAGATGAGATAAATGAGAGACTAGAAGCATTGAATAAGCCGGTAAATGAACCCGAAGTCAATGAGAAAGATGCGGAGAATGATGCTGACAAAAACGCTGAGAAATATTCCAAGAGTAATGATGCGAATGGGTCAATACCGCCGCAGCCAAAAGATGAAGAAGTCACAGAAAATGAGGCTTCTCCTACAGAGAGTGATGGAAAAAAGTCTGACACAGTTGTCGAAACAAAAACAAAGGAAGATTCTCAGGATCCCCTCAATACTCATGAAGCACCGACCGAGAATCTAGAACCAGAGAAAATCACAGAGGAAGAAAAAGTTCATTCTCCAGCCAATGTAGCGACGGAGGTTGAGTCTTCCCTTGAAAAGGACCATAAGCCTCACGAAGAGAAAGGAGAGAAAAATGAAGAAAAGGAGGAAGAAGAAAAGGAGGCGACGCTGCCTCTTCAAAACAAAGTTAAAGACGAGACTGAGAATGAGAATGAGATCACACCACATGAGTGACGGTATGAACAGTATATTAAACACTAATGGAAATTCTAAAATAGATGCAAACCGCTGCTTCAGAAACAAGCAGCGGGGTAGACGAAATGATGGCCGCTGTAGGAGCAGGGGAACGAAAATATGTAATGTAGAATGCAAAAAAAGAATGCAAAGGTGCCCGCTTACTAAGTAGATGAGGGCGGTGTTGGTGTTGGCGAAGAAGTTTTGGCGACGCCTGCAGTTTCCCAGAACTGAGACTTGTCCAAAACGGAAATTCTGGTGATGATGTTTTTATGGCTGGGGATCTTGGGGTCCTCACACACACTCTTAAGCCGAAGGAGGTACCGATAACATCTGTAGCATTCGTGCAAGGATGTGTGTAACTTTTGTTCCAAGTAGTTTTGGGGCATTTTGAGGGGCCCTACATCCTCAAATCGGTCTTTGGCCTCTTTCAAAGTAAGAATAAGCATGGTGCCAAATAAGGTGTGCATGTCGTAGCACACCAAAAGTGGCAAGGCACTAACAAGTTCGACTTTCGCCACAGTATTCTTGAGAATTTCCGGAAGTTTGGCCAAGAACCCATTTTCCAGCGTGGAGTCCTTATCCTTGACAAGCTCATCAACAAAATCGTAAGGGAGGTCTACGCTCAACTCGAAATTCAACATTTTTAAAATGAGCTCTTCACGGTACAAGAGCTGGTCCCGCCATTGCCAGAAAAGACTGCTATGTTGATCAACTTGTCTTCCCGGGTTTTTGATCCCACACGCTGTCAAGGCAATTTTATCCGGCGGCCGGTAATTGTCATTTAGCTTACAACTAATGGCCACTGCTGCACAAGCAACAAAGTACTTTGACGTAGTGATAGGCGCACGCATATAAAACCGGTTTATGTATATCGTGGCCGCTAGAAGCGTGCGCCCATCGAGTTTAAGTTCCGACCCCAACTTAATAAGAAATGCATAAATCAGTTCTCTTACCTTAAGGTCTTGTGGCACCGTCATTTGCTTGCGCGAAGGACATCGCTTGAAATACGCGTCCTCTTCAAAAAGCCACGTGTTTGACAGTGTGGATCCCATGGCAGCAGATATGCGGGACTGATTATGAGGGAGGAAGGAATGAAAAATAAAATGAGGAAATAAAGTTAAATAAAATAAAAAAGTGCCGTGGTGTGTTCACGGGTGCACACGTGTTTTCGCCCGCTCCAAATGAAGAAGGCCGGGCCCGAAGCGATATAGATAGTAGGTAGTTTGCTTGGTCCGAGTGCGCGATCGACCGCGGGCCCGCAGACGGGAAAAAAAGAAAGACGGAGAAAAAAGAAAGTTTGTCACTCGGTTGATAACGGATAAAAACCTTGAAGAAACTCCAAATTCTGTTTCCATGCTTTTGATTACACTAGATAAATATCTCTGCTCAATTGTGTACTTGTTTTTGTATTAAAGAAAGTGGATTTTACCTCTGATCGAATTTTCATCCTCATCCGTAGTTTTTCATGCGATCCGCCGAAAAGAAGAGATTTTGAGGAAGTATTTCAATCCAACCATTT
>JAJMKX010000273.1:0-104766 GCA_030569435.1 Metschnikowia koreensis | reverse complement strand
ATGATTAATAATTTTCTTGTTTTGTTGCGAGGGCTGCCAACCAAATTTCTCTTGGCGCAGGCCATTCGCATATCAGCATTGTTTTCGAGATTTGCGACCTCAATTGTAATGCATTTGCTGTTGGGAAGTATGAGAAAAAATGTCACATCAAATTACTATTTACTTTATCATACTGATGGTTTGCCTCTAGGGAAAAAATCATTGTACACCATCATCAACAATGGCCTCCGGTGCGGTCAATATGAAGGGCCAATAAACCAAGGCTTGTTGAAAAGCGCATGGCTGTATTTATAAAACATGATCCGATCCAATACATTTTTATTTCTTTCAATTTTTCTTCTAATATTTTCTGCTCATATAATCGTAATTTCCGTGCTCTTCATTCATTACTGGCAAAATAAGCACGGAAAGAAATGGTCATTAACCTTCGACCAACTCCGCCTCAGCTGCACGTTCAGCCTCCGCATTATGATTCTGATTGGTTCTCATCTCGTACAATCTGATTTTCTTGCGGATTCTCTTGATTTGCCACTTGATCGGAATAAATGGCAAGTATCCATTACGCTCCTCCAGCATCCGCACACGCAACCAAATCGAGACGAAAACCCAGTAGCCAATGTATGAGAAAATACTTCCGTAAGTGGCGGTATTGGTCCATCCGAAAATGGCGTTTGCCACCATCCACCATCCGTCCTTTAAGCCATTGCAACAGTTCACGTGCCAGATAGTATTGGAAATATCGTATGATCCAGGCCCACTTCCGGTTTCAGAAACGTCCAAGCCACCGCAAAGACGCACGTATTTCTCGAGCTCAAGGAACCACACGCCTCTACTCAAGAGTCCTGCACTGACCACATAAAGGAAACATGTGGAGCATATCAAAAAGTATTGCAAGGATAACTTGTTTCCTCCCTTATATAAAGAGATACCGATTCCCGATCCTAAAAGCACACCAGCGAGTACTGCCAATGGTAAAGACGAAAGGGGCTGCGACATTCCGATTCCGCCCAAGAAAACCACGGCCTCCAAGCCCTCTCTCAAGGTAGTGACAAAGGGAAGAATGGCCAAGAAGTACCGTTTACTAAATTTCTCCTTTTTTGGTGCTTTTTTCGGCTGCTGGGCAAGAAGTGCCGTTGTAGATTCGTTATCGCTTTCGTCGGGGCCAAATTTATCTTGTTGTGGTTGGTCATTTTGGTAGGCATCACCCAACTTAATCCACCACTTAACCTTCATCACCTTATTGATACGCAAGAGCCCCACGCCCATGATCGTGATGATCACACTGGATAAGAGACAGAAAACGCCTTCCCAGAGTCTCTCGGTATAAGACCATAAATCTGTTTCGATGAAATAGAAGCAAAGCACGAAAATCAATCCAATGGTAAAGCAAATGAGCAATCCAAAAATTGCCCCAAGCCAGACCTGGAGCCGAAGCCCCAGATTCACTTTGCGCACATGATTTGCACTTTCAGACTCGTCTGTTTGTTCGGGCTCCTTTTTCTTGATGAATGAAAGAAGCACGGAAATGATGATTGCCGTTTCCAATGTCTCCCGAAGAATGATAAAGAAGATCTGGATCGAAAAGTACTGCGCCATGTCAAACATGATGAAGCTTTGAATTCTTTCACTAAACTTGAGCTATGTTCGTGAATTAAAACAGCTAGATTTTTTTCTAATATCAACTTTTCGAAAGTTTGAAGATATCGCACAGCTTAATCTCCGATAATTCTTCATGACCATTACGATGCTTACCGGCATGTTAGTAGGAGTCGCACCAAGCTGGCAGCCTGGCACAGTTCCAGATCACGTACGACATCATTTTTTTTTTCTTTTCTACATTAATATTAGTGGTCCGAATCAAAACCGAATCTTAATTTTTATCACTATACCAGTGCAAGCCGTCCCGAAGTGGCTTGCATTATAAACCTATACCATCCCGGAGTACCTCCCATTCATTTTATACCATTCATTTTTTTCATTTTTTTTTCTTTTTCAATCTTCTGTCTTCTTTGATCCCAGAAAGCTTTACCCACTCAAGTAATTCTCTTGTAAACTGCCTTAAGCAGTTCGTACTTAGCTGCCATTAACTTAACGACTTGCTCTCGGGAACCTGCTTCAAAGGCTTCATGCAAAGCCGCAAAGGCTCCGCGTTGCTGTTTCTGTTTCTCGCTCAAAATTCCCTGTGGAACTTCATACATGAAGTGATGAAACTGAACTCCTTCCTCAACATCTTCTTTGTCGTTCAATCCATTCACAATCTGGCCCAACTCTTTCTCGAGTCTGAGTAACTTGTAGTTCGTCACTTTAAATTTCGCGTATATGTGGATTTTGCGTATCATTAGATACCACGGGTAATCTGTAGTCCACAAGCTTTCGACCTCCTGATTATACTTGTCAAACACTCGAGCTTGTTCTAATACCGTCTTTAAAAGAAGATCCATTTGTTTTAGCACATCGTTAAAAAGTACCGGTGTTTCAAAGTCATTCTTCTTGTCTCTGATATCATAATACAACTCGGTGTTTTTTAAGAAATCAAACGCCACAGTTGCATTAGACCACGATCTTACGACTTTTTCGTTCGAATCTATCACTTCTTGTAAGTATTGTTGCACTCTGAAGAAGTACGGTTGCGTCCGGCTATCAACCACTTCGTGTTCACTAAGAGAAAGAACAAAAAGACCCAAGAACCTTACTAGCAGAGCGTGCAAAGTAAGTTTTGGATCCAAATCATCTGTTGCCCATTTCATCGAGTATGACTCTGATTCAGGGATGTACAAAGAATCATTGTAATTAGGGCTGGGCTGGAAACTGAGACTCACCACCGGCGTATCTTTTAGAAGCTGGAACGTTGCAGAGTCCTTTCCAGCAAAAGTTTGCCCCAATTTGTTGTTGATGCGCCCGCGATTTTGCTTGACCCAGTACCTGAGTAATGAAACCTCAGTGTCTGTGGAATCTTCTTCGTCACTGGGCAAACTATCAAGATCACTATCGGCAAATGAAAACATATTGAGCATTTGGGCCGGGTCTGAAAAATCTTCAGTCAAATCTTTCTTAGCTGCTGAATCTTTTACGAGACGTCTATAATAAGGCAGACTCTTGGGGAACGGTACCGAGTCTGCGGTACTTCTCAAAATATGGTTGAATAGAGGGTTGGAATCAACAGTGAAATGGCTTCCAGTTACCACATCATTGTCCAAGTTAATGTATGCGAGAATGGGCAAGTTGTTCTCAAAAACCGCACTATCCTTTATCGCCTCCAAGGACCCTAAACCATTGCTCCGGGACGCGTCCCATGAAACAAATCGAATTGACCTCAACGGTTTCCAGCCTTTTTTTTGCAAGTAGCTAAGTCTTCTCATGGTTTCCAACATAATAGCATGTCCACTTAAAGGATTCGACGATGTAAGCACATCGCGGGATGCACCAATGACAATCTCACTATCTCTTAAAACCCCTTCAACCGACGCAACAATATTTTCTGCATTAAGGCTTTGCAGAGAAAATTCGGTGGTTAAAACTAGTTCGAGCGACTCGTCGGAGGTGGTTGGATTGAAAATCCAGTTCGGAAATTCGGCTGATGCTGGAACTAGAGTCAGCAAAATCGGATGAATATCGTTGAAGCTCACAGGCAAACGGAATTTCTGGTCCGGAATCGTGATGGGCTTATAATTTCTTGAAATGGCTGGATCTGTATCTTTGCTTCCAAACACAACTGTTGCTGAACACCCAGCCTTTTCTGCAAGTTTAATCTTATCATCCAATGAATATTCTGAGTGGAGTGAATGGGAGAAAATTGCGATTTTATCCCTAAGCAGTACTGAGTTTTCTTTTAAAAGCAGAAAATCTTTGGGTGTTCCTGCATTGCAGTAAACGTAATTCGCCCTAACCGTGCCATTTTTACCAAACAAGTAGTATGCGGGAGTCGTCGTGCCAGGTTCTTGAAGTTTAGCCTTATACAAGATCCGTGAAGAAGTACTATCTACTAAATGAAGTTCCAGCGAAAGCGGAGTCCGGAGATTCTCCAGTATAGCGTATGTATGCACGGATGTAGAAAACCCCAAGGAACGCATCAGGCTTTCGACAAAATTGGTCAATTTTGAGGATCCAAAAGGATTTGAGGCCACAGCGGTAGCTTCAGTTTTAGCCGCCGAAAGCTGCGTGAGCCAAGAAAGTAGGTTCTGTTCTACAGTATTGCCATCATATCCTGGAATTCCAATTTCCAGCTGCACGAGAAATACACGTTTGACATCACTCCGCGTGAAATACAAATTATGCCACCGGCGGAAATCTCTGCTAGGCGAAGTTCGAGGAAGAAATGAAAGCCGAAGGGTAATTATGGCCGCAATTCCTAGGAAACAGAACCACCAAAACCGTTTTCGAATGAAATTTTTGATGGCACGCAGTTCAAGTGTAATTTTAGAACGAGTGTCTTCAATGCTGGCCTGATCTGAGTCCAGATGAGCCAGTAATAATGGACTCAATTCCAGAACCATGGCTGATAAATTAAAGCTCAGAGAGACACTCTAAATTAGGGGTGATAAAAAATGGGGGGCGAATGTTTCAGATTGCAGGTATGACGGGCTACTAATGGATACAAGTGTTGATTTTTTCGAGGTTATAATAATTCTCTTTTTTTTTTTTTTATGTTGAGTAGTTGTACGACTTCTATTTTTGTTGTGTGGGGGAACTTGTATTATTTGAGCCTTCTTTATTACTCTCTGTGAGTGTGGGTGATTAATTGGGATTCTCGGGCCGAGTCCAGAACGTGTGGTGCGATACTGGAGATGAAATGCTCAAGGTTGGTATGCAGGCGGGTCCGTAGATGCGGCTCTGCTAGAATCATGGAAGCACGGGATAAAAATAAAAAGTGCAACAGGCAACAATAAGTCGTTGGAAAGAGCAACGCACGTGATTCCCCGTACGATTTTGATTGTTTTGATTGCTTTGATTTCTCAGCCTGATAGTGTGAATTTTAGAAGTTAGTGAATTTTTCTCCCTTTTTTTTTTATTATTTATTCCAACCTTTTTTTTCTGATATCCCGTGTGATGTCTCATTTTTGTCCACACCCGGAATTTCGGATGTCATGGGGTCCGTGCCGGTGCAGGGCAATGGAAACTTGAAGGGACCGACAATTCAGATGTGGGATGAGACAGAAAATGATAACACAAAGAATAAACCGATAGTCACTTCTATATGCCAAAAATTTTCACAACCAAGATCTTAGTCGTCCGAAAGATATAAAATAAAAATACAAAGGATAGTATTTGCCCAGAAAACTCCTTTCTGGAAGCAACGGCGGCCATAAATTTTCCGTGCAACACGATGCATGTGTAACAGTGTGGAGCCGCGGCGCATAGATTCTTGCGGAAAGGCAAAATCTGGCTTTCGCAACAATTGTGCATTTACTTCCCCTGAATTTTTTTTTTATTCTTCTTCTTCTATATATTCCTCCTCTTATTTCCCATTTACCCCCTTTTCTCCCTTCAATTGCCTTTTAGACAATTTCTAGAACTTCCCTTAGAATGCCCGCAACAGCACCAGTTCCATATACTCCCATTGGCACACCTGTGACTGAGAAGGTCAAAGGCAATGGTCTTGAATTCCACACTGTCACGTGGAAGGTCCCTCAAAATGTGGACTATAAGGGCAAAATCATTTTTGTCCATGGATTTTCCGAACATTCCAGCCTCTACACCGAGGTCTTCGATAAACTCAGCCAAAGGGGTTACGAGGCCTTTTTCTTTGACCAAAGAGGTGCGGGTGAAACGTCTCCTGGAAAAGCAGTGGGTGTAACTGATGAGTACCACACATTTAATGATTTAGACTTTATGATCAAAAGAGCACTTGACAGCAGAACCAACAAGAAGGAAAAACTTTTTCTTGGAGGCCACTCAATGGGCGGAGGCATTGCGCTTAACTATGCGATTATGGGCACTCACCGTGCTGAAATTAGAGGCATTTTCGTGACGGGTCCTCTTGTCACATTGCACCCAAACACAGAGCCAAACGTGCTTGTCAGAAAATTGCAGCCTTTGATCAATTCGCTTGTGCCAACCTTGAAAATCGACTCCAAACTTAAGTATGACTATCTCACCTCGCACGAGGGCTGGGTAAAATACATCAAGTCGAACGACGGGAAGTTAATTGGTTCGGTAAGACAGTTTAATGACATGTTTGTCAGAGGAAAGAAATTGCTTTCAAAGGACCATACTAGCGAGTATTTACCCGAGATTCCATTACTTGTCTTGCACGGAACTAACGATAATATCAACAATATTGAGAGCACCAAGAAATTTATCGACCTTGTGCCCGCTGGCGTGGATAAGCAGTTTGTTCCAGTCGAAAAGGGTAGACATTCTCTTTTCATTGAGAATGAGGCGATTGTCAAGGATGTTCTTGATAAAGTGCTCAGCTTCTTGGACTCCCACTAATTTCTTTTTCTATATTCTACTCGCAAGCCCTCAATTCTTCCGATGACTTTTCAGTTGACTATTAACTTGATTCTTTAATGCAGTATATCCTTGTTTCGAGACGATGTAGCATTCGTAAAACCACCCCTTGTTCTGAGAGATAAAGGCATTAAGCTGCTGGGTGTTTTTTTTTTTTGGAATGAATGTGGATTGGGATTTTGAGGAAGCGTAATCATTCAGGTGTCTCGAGATTCTAACCCCTCGACTCATCCCATACTATAAAAGGAAAAAAAAAAAAAACAAAAGAAGAAGCTCAAGACGTATTTAGCTTGAGAGACATGACAAAACTGTTTTTGCAAAAATTGCCTTCAGCCAGATTCGAACTGACGATCTCCTCATTACTAGTGAGGTGCCTTACCAACTTGGCCATAAAGGCATTTTGTTTGAAAAAAATTAACAAGTATTTATGTGGGACAGTACAAGAAGGGGTGGTGAATAAAAACTCTTTAATTTGCGAGATTTTGATCAATTCTAGCAATACAAACTCACTCAGTTCAAGGTTTAGACAGGGAATAAGATTTTACTACAAATTGGCCAGAAAATACTTCTAATATTGGCGCCGGCTGATATTTCCTATGAGAATTTAAGAAATTTGAATTGGTTCGTCAAGACGGTGAAGAAGGTGTACTCTAGGAGGAGGAGAGAGACACCGGAGGGTTCCCGTTTATTGCCTCTTCTGCGCAAGCAAATGAAGTTGGCGTTGAAGGGAACCTATCCATTGGGTCGATGACGTAAGATTCATTGTTGTTACAAATATGTATTAGATTGCTTTCTTTTGCTGTGGTACAGCGTGAAGGGGGCTTTGGTTTGCCAGTCGGTATATATTTGGCAGCTGGTTAGAGGTTTTTTTTCTATAGTTTATAGTTTTTAGAGAGTGATGGTTAGTATCATCTCTTTCGCCCTTTAATCAGATGTATCAGTCAAAAAAAAAAAAATGAGAACACGAATTAATGTTTTTTTTTGAAGAAGCAAATCGTATTACCTGAAAAACCTATATATAACTGTAGAAACAAAAAAAAAAACCAATAAGACTTCTGAGTAATGCTGGGTTACTGAACTCTCCGACTTCCCCAAGCCTTAGACTTCCCTCCTTACATCACCCGTTGTGTAGATACGTATCAACTAGTCAAAGCCTTACTTCATTGGGGAAGAAAATATCTGGTTTGGAAGTGAATTTTCTGTATGAGTGGGTCTCTATATTATGAATTGGCTGGGAGGGAGGTGAAGTATTTTAAATATTTTGTCAATTAATCTCTTGTATCAGTCAAGGCTTGATTTTTTTGTCTATTTCTTCTGATAAGTTTGATTCTAGTAATATCTCCTTCAATAAGAGTACAAATTTACTTTAGACGGAGCACTTTAGCCGCAACGAGATGAAAATGGCGTATTTGATAGAGTGTTGAGGGGTTTCTTTTCATGTATTGCTTTGAAATTATTAGATGGATCTTGAGAAAGAAAAAGGATGTTTAATGCCGGTGATGCTTTGAAGACAAAACATTGGGTTACACGGAGAGTCTGGATTTTAATCAGAACTCACTGATTAAAAGAATCTACAGGCTACGATCCTGTTCAACCAATATTTATAAAGGCATATCGTGTTGCAAATGAAGATAGCAAGGCGCCGGTTACTTTCGAGCCCGATTGTTTGATCCGCTTTAATTTTAAGAAAAAATACTGAAGGCACAAACTTCAAGATTTTTTTCTCTTCAGATTTTGGACTTTGGAAGGGATGAAACAAAATCTTTTCATAGACTTGACTGATACAGAGATCGGGTATAGAAAGCCGCAAAAAAAACTTGCTTACTCCTGCTGACTCAACCTCAAAAATGTGTAGAACGTTAAATTGAGAAAAAGAAAATCGACATTCAAGCTCGATTGTTTTTGAAATTTCTTCATATTTCTTCTCTCTCTCTCTGATTGCAATAAGGAAGATAGACTGAAATGCCGTTCGAAGGTCAACATACGAGGTTGTTGCATGCAAACCTTTCATGCAGTCGAGTGCAAAGGCCTCAGTGCATCCCCCGTATTAGGTTATCAGTCGAAGGCTCGAATCCTCAAGCAGCAGTGAACACCGAGGAGAAGGGCTGAGGCACATGAAAAAAAAAAAAAAAATCCAACAGTTAAGTGGTCGAATATCTTTTTTAAAATCTTCCTTCGGAAAAAACCTTTTAAAAGAAATAAAAAAAAAAAAAACGATTGAAGCAATTCCCAAGTTTCCTTAATTTCAAGATTTTGGTCTAAGGCACAAGCGAAAACCCACGTGTAATGGATACCGCTATCGCCAGTGTTATCTAACAAGCGCCCGATTCACAATAGCTCCTCGGTGCAGTCTGCAGTGTGCTTTCGCCCTCTGTCGTCCTGTCTTACGCGTGAGATTGCGGTATCTCACAAAAAAAAACAAAAAAAAAAAGGAAGCTCTTGAAGAATCATATCTTGAACCATTCTTTTGATGTTTTCGATATTCAGATTGAAGTCTACTGTATGATATTTTTCCGTAGATAATGAAACTACTTACCCTCTTTTGAGGAAAAAAGAAATGGTAACCAATAGGCTTTATGCTGCAGTGCAATTGAGTGATTTTATTCTGAGGTGAATTCGCGTCAATTCCCTCTCGGCAGCAGTTTCCAAAACTTGCGCCTTTACTTTCCCTTCTTCTCTATATATTTAAACGTTATTGCCAATTCTTAATTCGAGACCCTTTTTTGATCTTAGGCATTTGACGCAACCGAAAATCCGAGTTTAGGTAAGGCAACTCATCGGCTTTTTTTCCACTGGTGGTACCTCGGGGGTTTGAATTATTGGCTTATTTCTTTGAGTATCTACTCGCGGTCGCTTCCACAGTGAATACTTCAACCATCGCCTGTAATTAAAATAAAAAAGCCAAAAAGTGAGGATTGAAAGCGTCTCAATCAATAAAGCCATGTCCAAACAAGAACACAACTCGCTCGATAACTTCGATTACGGTGGGCGTTCGTACATTTCGATGTCACATCGTGCGTCGATTTCGTTGAATTCACCCACCATCTTATCTGGATTCCAGGTGCACCAACAGACGGCAGATTTGGCTAATATTGGTGTGACGGAATCCGAATCTGCACGTGAACAAAATCTGCAGACGGAAGAGTACATACCGGAGCATCCACCTATCCCAATAGATTCCAAAAGTTACCTGCAAGGCCTGGCTTATGAAGAGCCACAATTCTCAGACTCGTCCAGTATGACGCCTTTGGTCGATAATAATAAAAAGTTTTATGCCGCAACCCTGGGAAATGGCAAAAACCCACATGTGCAAGATTTAGAGGCAGGCGTTGGTGTGGGCCAAAATGCATCATCTCAATTGCATCATAATCACGCCCATTCGAATAATAAAGGCACGGATCTGAGAAATGTTGTTGTGAAGGCATTTTCGTATTTGCCAGCGGTATTTTTGGGTACTTTGCTTAATGTGCTTGATGCCTTGTCGTACGGAATGATCATGTTCCCAATCGGTGAGGCCGTCTTCTCGCAAATGGCCCCCACAGGTTTGTCCATGTTCTATATCTCCACTGTGATTTCGCAGTTAGTGTACTCGCTTGGATTTTCTGCTTTCAAATCGGGAATTGGCTCTGAGATGATTGAAGTGACCCCATTCTTCCACTCCATGGCTCTTAGTATTGCGGCAAATATGGCTGGAAAACTGGACGAGGCAATTCTCGCTACGGTCATTGTTACTTATGCATTTTCGTCGGTGGTTACTGGTGTGATTTTCTTCCTCTTGGGAAAATTGAGATTGGGGTCGTTAGTGGGTTTTTTCCCTAGACATATCTTGGTCGGATGCATTGGTGGTGTGGGTTATTTCTTGGTTGTTACGGGTATCGAGGTTTCCTCACGTCTTGAAGGTGGTCTCTTCTATAATCTTGCCACATTCCACTTTTTGTTTGATAACTATATGACTTTGTTGCAATGGACGGTCCCACTCTTGCTTACTGTGGTGTTGATTCTCTTGCACCAAAAAATCCACCATTCATTGTTGGTACCCATGTTTTTCATCGGCGTATTTGTGGCTTTCCATATTATAGTGGCCTTGGTTGGACCTTGGAATTTGCAGTTGGCCAGAGACTATGGTTGGGTTTTCCCTGCAGTCGAAAATAAAGAGCCATGGTACTCACATTACCAGCTTTTCCGTTTCAACTTGGTTGATTGGATTGCCATCTTGAGAGAAATCCCATCAATGCTTGCCCTTACCTTCTTCGGAATCTTGCACGTTCCCATCAATGTTCCTGCTCTCGCGGTAAGTGTTGGAATGGACCAGTTTGATGTCGATCGCGAGTTAGTCGCTCATGGTTATTCAAACGCGATATCGGGACTTTTGGGATCCATCCAAAACTACTTGGTGTACACAAATTCTGTCTTGTTTATTAGAGCAGGTGCAGATGACCGCTTGGCAGGTGTAATGTTGGCTGCTGCTACTGCGGGTGTCATGGTAACTGGCCCTGTGGTTATTGGGTATATTCCTGTGTGTGTTGTGGGTTCGCTTATTTACTTGCTCGGCTACGAATTGCTTAAAGAAGCTATCTATGATACTTGGGGAAAATTGCGCAGAATCGAGTACACTACTGTCATTATTATTGTCTTGGTGATGGGTGCATGGGACTTTGTTTATGGTGTCTTGGTTGGAATTCTCTTGGCTTGTTTGTCTTTCGTTGTTCAGGCTGCTAGACGACCCGTGGTCCAAGATATTTACACTGGAGTTGTTGCTCGTTCAACTGTTTTAAGACATCCCAAACAACAGGAGTTTTTGAAGGATGTGGGTAACCAAATATGTGTGATCAAATTGCAAGGAAGTGTTTTCTTTGGCTCGATAGGTGGTGTTGAAGATTCTATCAGAGATATTTTCGAAAAGACTAGATTCCGCAAAAACCCCATCAAATACTTGATTATTGATATGAAGGGAGTGTTCTCTATTGACTTCTCTGCAGCAGAAGGATTTAGGAGAATCTTGAACTTGACCAATGAGTTCGCCACACAATTAATCATCTCGTCAGTTGAGGAAGACGATGATATTGTCAATGCTTTGCGTGATGCTGGTTTGTGGGACAATGCTCGTGAATTGGATATCCAGCTTTTCAACGACTTGAACTATGCTCTTGAGTGGTGTGAAAACTCGTTTTTGAAAACATACAACAATCTCCAAGTTAACAGCGTCACATCAAAGCAAATTCAAAAAGAGTCGTCTATGAGATTAGGCTCCCCACTGAGCAGGTCAATCATGTCGCCCGGATTTGACATTGCCTTTGGTACACCAAGAACCACACAGGTTTATCAGGCTGCAACAAAGAAGGTTCGCGACGAACAGAAAATGCAGAGAAAGTATTACTCCAACTCTGACAACTCATTCAAGCAAAAGCCTTTGCCGCTCTTGATGATTACTTTTAGTGGTTTGTCTCAAAAGGATGAGACTTTCTGGGCAAAACTAGCCCCCTTGTTCATCAAGGAAAAGATTCCCCAAGGAATCACATTCTATGACACAGGTGTTAATGACCCTTCGTTCTTCATTCTAGAATCTGGACTTGTTCGTTCAGTGTTTAAATTTGAAAGCGAAGACAGAGAACTACCATCTTCAATCTTGCCCAATACCGCATTTGGCGATTTCCTTGAGTTGAGTGAGTATAGAAGAACTACCTATACTACGGTCAATGATACCGTGGCTTGGAGATTGACTCAAGCGAAGGTAAATGATTTGTTGAAAACACCCGAAGGACAATTAGTGTTTAATGAGCTTTTGATTGTGCAAGCAAAATTGATGAAGGAAAGATTCGACACGCTTAGTGCGAACTTGGTGATCTCTGCCTAGCTTGAACTTTTATATAACTACAAATTCTGTAGCAAAACATCTTTTAATTATTTATATTCGAATACACATACTTTTGTGCAATATTACTAGCGAGTGTGCATGGTATGTCTGTCTGTCAGTCTAATTAAGGAATTCAGAATCTGCACCTGGTACAGTTTATTTGGTTGCAGGGAACTCAACAGTGGCGGTCAAACAAGTGATCAATTTGTCATCCTTGGAGTAAGCCCTAGCATTGACAACGTATTTTCCTGGAGGAACCTCTTCTGGGATCTCGACCAGCTTCGAAATGATGTTCTCTCCCTTTTTGATGGGGCACTCAAGGTCGATATTCTTGGCCTCTTCGCACAAGTCGAATGTCTGGTGAATTAATCTAATGAATCCGTATCTCACATCAACATCAACATATGCACCATCAACAATGTCCTCGCTCAAAAATCCCACTGCGGAGAAAGTCAAATTCTGACCCTTAGCAGGTGGGTTAGGGTCAATCACGACACTTTGCAAGTCCAAAATCTGGCGGGATGAGCTCTCGCAATTGATGATTGGAGCATTTCCAGGAACTGGCTTGTCGTCTGGAAGTGGGAAAGTGTTAATGATTTTGGGAGAGTCAGCAGCGTCGCCTGATTTCGAGAACACTGCATTTCCAACAGAGTCCAAGAAGGTGTCGAGGGTGGGAATCACGAACGCAGTGGAGCTAGCTACTAAGCCAGCAAGAGCAAAACGGTGGATAGCGACCATTGATAACAGGAAGAAAAAAATAAAATAGAAAAAAGGAATTCAGATTGTTGCTATAACAAGTTAAGGTGAACGCGGTTTAACCAAAAGGGGAATTTTTATTAATGTAGGAGTGAGTGTGGTGGTTTATCGCCCTTGCTTTCTAATATCGGGCGCCACTGATAAAGGGGGGAAGTTCTGCAGGATGTACCGGTCGGGAATGACCGAACAAAGCCTAGAAATTAAAGGCTAATGGCGGGGTGCGCGCCACGGTTAGTTAAAGCTAGTGGTTGCAAAAACGGCACCTGTCTCCTAAAAATACAGCGAGGCTTTTGAACCGGGGATACACCTCTTATATTGACAATTGATGTAAAATGGAAAAAAAAAAAAAAAAAGCAATTTTCTCTGATTTCGTACTATGTGTGAATACTCTGTGAGACATGTGATTTTTGATTTTATAGAGGGCCTGCAATATCTTAGGGAAAAAGAACACAAGATTCCTCCAGGTAAAACACTTTATAAGGAGGTACTGTAATTTAACAGGGGTAAAATACTGAAAATGAATAATTTTGTCACTCAGCAAGGAGAAACAGGGATTTCACAGGCATGGCTTATGGCTACAATGGGGGGATCTAAACCGGCTTGCCGCCGAATACTTAAACGAGATCTCAACGATATTTCAATACCTGAAGTATGTGAAGAAGTTTCAAACCTCGCAAGTGAAGCACGCCACTTGAGACTCACTTCAAATCTTCTTTACGGTCTCTCTTTGATATATAAGCAAAAAGTTTCTTACATGGCATCGGACTTAACACTTGTCTGTGACCGACTCACAGCCCCCTTATTTACCAATCCGGTGGTGTCTAATATACAATTCAATGGTAACCGCGAGAAATCTGTTGGTCGAAGAGTAAGTTATAAAGCAGACGACCAGGGGTTTGATATAAATGCCGACTTTATTCTCGACTTTTTTGAATCTGAGGATGAGTGTAATGCCCGAAGGTCTCTCCAAAACGCTCTAACAATCAAAGACCAAGATAAAATTACATGTGGAAACACTGAAGCGGGCGAAATCCCTGGATATGTTATGGCAGATGCTCAAGAGAAGCTGTTCTTTGAATATATGAATAAGTCAATGATTGCGAAAGAAATTCTGTTGGAGGATTGCCTCAAAGTAGATTTTGAATTCAATCAAGATGGGGAAATCATTGGGCAGGGACCGGCGGTTGATGAGATTCAAACAAATGAACTTCTAGCACATTTCAATCTCGAAGAAGATTTCAATGTCATAAGTGGTTCCATTGATGATTTCTCAAAGTTAGGTAACCTCACAGGTAATGATCCAATACATCTTGATCAAAGTCGGGCAAACATTACCCAAGCGGAATCATCTGTCCCTCGCAAGCGAAGAAAACTACGGCCCAAGGTTGATGAGGTGGTGACTACAAGTTTTTCATCCGGAACTAAAGCAGAACCTTCGTCGTGTGGGGCCAATCCTAATTGTGTGGCGAATATTTTACATGAGTTGAGTTTAAGGCAGCCACCCTTTTTGAACATGTGTTATCGAATAATCTTTGGGGCTTCAACCACAGCAAGTATGAGTACATTTCAATTTCCACTGTCTTCAAGGCACCCTAATGCCACTAATCTTGACTCGTTTTTAAAAGAGATTGATGATATTGAGCGTGGAAGAAATATATCCAGTCGCAGACCAAGTCTGAGCCTCTTCGACGATGTCGTTAATGGTAGCCCGTTTCCTATCACCGGGGAGGAACCACCCAGTGCTTTTAATCTCGAGCCACTCTCGCCTTTGTTAGACGAAACGGATGAGACTGATTGCGGGGATGCCTCAAGCGAGATCTCTCGTCGATTAGAAAGCTTTAGAGAATTTCTTGCCGAAAGGGCGGAGCAAGTTGCCGTGCAGAAACTGAAACTGCACAATATTGAAGAGACTGCTTTTACTCTTGAGTCACTTATTCCAAGCAAACCCTCTTCAGTTGAAGAAGCGGTTACACGGAGCCTTGCGGCCAATGCCATTTCTTGCCTTTTACAATTAGCGTGCTCAGGTGAGATCAGTCTTCTGACAACCGAACCCGTAGAGTACAGTCTATGCAAGCCTAAAGATATCTACATTAATTTTCAATAAGAGGCGGCTTCTTAATGAAGCAAAACTTGTTTTGTCGCTAAAAAAAATTATTAGGTACATAATACAGCAAAAGAGATATGGGCGCAGCCGGAACAGATTTCGATCCAGGGGAACAAAAACTATTAGAGGAAAATCAGTTCTGGCTATGAATTGAAATAAATTCGGGAGACGGGGATTTAGACGGCACCGTTGGTCTCGTCGTGCTTAGCGAACTCCTCCTCGGCCTCGTACAACTCGTGGTCCTCTGGCTCCTCAGCGTTCTCTTGGTGCAAGGACAAGGTTGGCTTGACAGCGGCAGAGTCCAAAGTCCAAGAGCCCAAGGCGTTCTCAGCATCAATGATGATTTGCTTAGAAGCCTCGTAGCCGTCGTAGGCGGCTCTGGTCTCACCTGGGGTGACGGCGGAGTCGTCCAACAACTCCAACAAGGCCTTACCGTATCCGGCTATAAGGGCGTACTTCTCGGCCAACTCTCTGATGGCGTCGAATTGGTAGTTGAAAGCAGCCTTCAACTTCTCTCTGGTGATGTTGGACAATTGGGCCTCAGCAACCAAGGACTCAGCCTCAGCTCTGACCAACTCTTGCTCCAACACAGAGATCTTTGGCGATTGTGGGTCCTTGTACTTCAAGTGAGCAATCTCATCAGTGATCTTTTGCTTTCTGTCTCTGGATGGTTGGACGGAAGCCTCGATGTTTCTGATGGTCTTCAAGGTAATTCTGTACTGGTCGTACTTGTCAATGAATTGGTCCTCCAACTCACCAATCTCGTAAATCAAAACACCCAACTTGTCGGTGACGTCGGAAACATCCTCGTCGTTCTCCTCACCCCACAAAGACAATTGCTTGGCAGTCTCACGACGCTCTCTAGCGGTCAACTCCACGGCTCTCATGACGTTCTTCTCCATCTTGATGTACTGAGTCAACTTCTTCGACAACTCTGGAGCAGAGGCACCAGCAAAGCTCTTCTTGAAGCTCGAGGTGATACCACCCTTACCGAAGAACTTGGACTTGGTAGAAGAAGTTGGAGGTGGAGGAGACTGCAATTGCGAGGCAGTTGGGGCCTTTTGAGATCTCAAGGAGTAAGTTCTATGCATTGTGAAATGTGATTTTTATTTATTTGATGATACGGCTAAAGGAATCCCGGAACGACTTTGAGGTGGGAATTTTGGGCCTTATATACGCGGGGGATATCGAGGAGAGAAAACGCCCCAATTAGGAGCACGCGCGGCGGCCCCTGCACGGTCTGTTGCTGTCTGACGCTTGGTGCTCAAGAAAGCAAATAAGGAGATTGGGGTGGCAAGGAATGGAAAGTTGAAAAATAATTTAAAAGAAGAGTCTTTCAGTGGAAGCTTATATCTCTTCCCAATTATTCAGAATTATTTTCATATTTGTTACATCCCCTATCGACTACAAGATGGTCAATTAACACTTTTTGGTGTGAAGCTGTTTTATTTTATTTTTTCCCTTTTCGTCTGGTGGTGGTTCCGTGCCTTCCCCGACCCGCAGCAAAATTACGTGGCTCATTGCGTTTGTCCACCTCCTTACCCTCGGAAAGAAAGATTCCGTTTTTTTTTTTTTTCTTTATTTACCTCCCCCGATCTAAAGTTTCTTTCACATTTTTTCATACATTTTCTACACAGAAATTTGTTTAATTTCATCTCAGTATAGTTTTGAGTGATCTTTTCTATCAAATTTTCTTACTATTTCCCTCTGGTGTGGGGAGATTGCTCAGCACGTACCACAATTTTTATCGCGGGCGCATGATGATTGCTTTATTGCGCGCGTGCTGGCAATGCCATTCTGCAGGAAAATTGCGGTGAAAGAAGCTACTCTACGTCATTAAGCGTGGCTTCCAACTTAGAATTTCCGCAACCCCCAAACCTCCCCGATATCTCAATATTCAATTGTTTGCTTTTTGGTCCGTAAACCGATAAAATGCCTCTATAGATTCGGGTTTGTATATTAGCCAGATTTTGCCTTGACATGATATGTCTGAGACATGCATAAAGCTAAAAAGAACTCAGGTGAAAAAAGAAACAAGACCGGCAAGGACATCGTTATGTGGAATGGAGGGAATAAAAAAAAAAAAAAAGAGCCACACTCTGCAACAGTAGAGATAATTTCTTCCCTGCAATGTGTCAAGAAGCATACACCGCTAGAGTTAAAAGAATCTTAAATATTATTTGCTCATGAAATACTTATACTCATAACTTACATGTTGATTCCTATCTTTGTTCGGTAGTCTCAATATGCAAACATCTAATTTTTTTGCCTCTTATGGCTAGCATTACTCGTTTCACTTTTACGCTTAAGCGATTTCTTCAAAGGTTCCAAAATCCGGTAATAGTCGTCCTCTAATGCCAAATAAGCGGTTTGAAGCTTATCGAGTCTACTGGGCTCGTCCATTCCACTCAACGCCTCCAAGTTCTTTTCAAAAAGTCTCTTCTTGATGAAAAGACGCACGTCCTTTTTAGAGTCTTGTGCAAGGCCATTTTTCAATTGATATAACAATGCCATTTCGAAAAGTCTCTGCAGCTGGCGTCTTTCCAACTTCTCCGCTGCTTTAAATTGGTCAAGGAATCCCGGTTGCAGTGCGGTCTTCACAGAAAATGTGTTCAAATCTATTTTGCCGGTTTCCACCAAACGCGAGAAATCCACCCGGTCTCTCAAATCGTCGAAACTTTCATTCGGGTCCTCCACTACCACTTCAAGAACATTTTCTTCCGAGGCCCATAATTCGTAAAGTTTATTGTACATGTCTGCACCCAATAATTGGCCTTGGAATATAGGCAAAATAATAAACTGCGAAAGTTTCTTACGAATTTGCACTTCTCCAGAATCAAACTTCTCGGCGCCCGGATAAGTCCAGTAGTTGTATGCGGTGGCAAAACCAACGATTTCGGGCAATTTTTCGTTTGTGGTTTTATACATCACGTAGATGTCCCACTTTGGGTCATCGTGCTCAATATAAGTGCCCGCCTCGATGAAAAGAAGTACCAAAATTTGCAAGCGCTTGTGTAATTCAATTCCCAGATTCAGCAGCATATCGATTTTGTAAATAGCATAAGTTTCGCCGTCTTTTGCCCATGATTCACCAGCAATTTTGCCCGGGATCTTGTAATCTTTTTGTTCTGCATCGATGGCATCTCTCCATTTAAGCTCATCTTTGTAAACAGTGCTTTCTGGCAAAAGTTCCAACAATTTCTCTTTGGGATCCACGTCCACTTCGTCTAATTTTTCTGACCACTTCACGTTGAGAAATGGAAGAAAGGTGACCGCGTCAAAACAAAGAAATATTCGGAGATTTTGATACCCGAAAATTGTTTCGGCTTCGCCAAAAATTGGGTATGTGAATAATGGCTGAAAAGACTGCGCAGATCCAGCTGTGTCGGTGATATAAATTTCAATAGCTTCATTCAGAGACTCCGTCCAGAGTTCAGGCTGGAGGGACGCGATTGCCGGGTTGACGCTCATTTTTTGTGACCTATGTATGTAAAAGAAAGACAAACGATTCCAGATGTTTAGCTGATTTGGTTTTAAAGGAAATACCAAATTAGTTCCCTCTTGATGACCGGTACAGTGTCTTTTGTTATAGGAGATTCTTTTCGTGTGTCAATTTCGAGTGCTCGGAAGCGTGTTTTTTTTAATAAAGGCACGACCACTGCCCTCAACGCGTCTCTTGTGAGCGAATTGATAATGCGGTTCTAGTGAAAGAAGGCTGACCAAGACTTTTGGGCAACACTCTAACCCCATCTTGTAGTCGTAATTGGCCAAATGCATCACGAAGGCGTACGAAAGACTGGTATATTCAGCTGCATCCAATTTCTTTTTTTTAATAAACTCACTACTGCTTAGTTCCATATTAATATTTATTCTTTGAACGTGGGTGGTTAGCTCATGTCCCCTCTCACAGGGACATTTGAAAACCTCTATTTAAACAAAAGCCCAAAGTTTCGACAACAATAATTTTCCTTTTTTTTTTCTTTTTTCTTTTTTTCTTCTCTTTTTTTTTGTCTTCAACTACTCGATGACAACAACCAAGTCTCCGGCATCGACCATATCACCATTCTTGTGGCAGATCTTAACAACTTTACCGGCCTTGGTTGCGGACACAACCATCTCTGTCTTCATGGCCTCGACCACAATCAAGCCTTGACCCACCTTCACAACATCATTAAGTTCAACCAATGGCTTCCAGAATCTACCAGAGTATTCGGAATAAACCATTTCGGCGTCCTCACTGAACTTCTCGTCCTCGCTTAAAGCAGGGCCAGCCTTGCCTGACTCCAAGTCGGAGTTAGACACTTGAATCAAACGGTTAAACTCCTCGAGCTTCTCGCCACTCTGCTTCTCCTGGAACTCTTGAATCGATGCGGAGTTTTCTTGGACCCAGTGCAAATACTGCTCGTGGTCAAACACGCTGTCAACAATCTTGACTTCAAAACGACCGGCTTCCATTTCCTCGGTGAACTTATCAAGCTCAGCTTCTGAAACAGGGTAGAACTCCACCTGGTCGAATGGGTTCAACAACCAAGGCTTTCCACCGGCAGAGTGAGTACCCAAGGTCAACTTGTCCCAGATAGGAATCGTACGACCAACCAACTGGTAACCACCTGGTGAATCCATGGTATAAATACACATGTAGTTACCACCAATACCAACAGTGCCGTTAGGAGTGAAAGTTCTGGATGGGTTATACTTCGTACCCAAAAGACGGTGTCTTGGGTCCAAAGGCACTGCACAAGGCGCACCCAAAAACACATCACCAAGACCAAGGACCATGAAACGGGCAGTGTACATCATATTTTCCACTTCAGTACGTTCAACACCATTGATGGAAGCAATAAAGTCCACGTTGTTTGGCAACCAAGGAGCATCGCTTCTGATGGTCTCTTGATATCTCTTGACAGCATCCAATGTCTTTTTGTCCTCGAACGCCATTGGCAACTTGACGATACGAGAAGGAACGCTCCATTTGTTGACAGTAACAATCTCCCTTTCAAGAGCAAGCAATGTCTCCAACAATTGCTTTTGAGGAACTCCATCAAACTCAATTAACACGGAACGCACACCACGGGACATCTCAACAACACCTTCAACCTTAAACTCGTTGACCAAGTCAATCAACTTATGAAGTCTGTAGGCCAAGTTAAAGTCCATGTTGTTCTCACCATATTCAACCAAAATGTATCTGTCACCAGCTTGACGGTAAACCACCTTTGGCGAAGAAGAAGTGTGAGGGATGCATTCCAACACAGGATTCTCAGCCTCGGTCAATGCCTCACCCTCGAAGGAAGGCAAGTCTCCCGAAAACTCCTCAATCACCTTATCTTGCGAAACCTTCAATCCTTTAGCAACATCGTAGGTAAGTGGAATGAATTGAACCAGGTCACCAGGCTTAACTTGACCGATCTTCCACATCTCAGCTTCGGCAACAACAGCTTGACAAACAAATCCACCAAGAGATGGACCATCACAGGTCAAGATGACAGGCTCGTCACCAGTAAAGTTAATGGCACCAAGAGAGTAAACGTAATCGTGAGCATTAGAAGGGTGCAATCCAGCATCTCCACCATCCTTTCTGGCCCATTTTGGCTTTGGACCAATCAATCTAACACCGAAACGGTTAGAGTTGTAGTGAATTTTCCAAGTAGACGTAAAGAACTCCTTAACAGCTTCCTGAGTAAAGAAATCTGGAGAGCCGTGAGGGCCACAAGTGACACCAACCTTCCAAGCAGTGGTGGCATTGAAGTCATAGGAAGGAACCAAGGAAGAAGGCACATCAGCAGGCTCAGAAACTGGGAGTGGCAAAGAGCAACTAGGCAATTCGGGTTGTCCCAAGAACAAAACGTCACCAAGCTTCAACACACGACCGTTGTAACCACCCAAGTTACCAAGAGCAAAAGTCGATCTGGATCCCAAGTACTCACAAACATCAATACCTCCACGAATGGCCAAGTATGCTCTGCATCCCGACTTCAATTTGCCAACACTAACTCTTTCACCCTTCTTCACGTGGATTGGCTTCCATTGTGCCACTTTCTGGCCAGCAACTTCAACATCAACCTCACCACCAGTCACAGCAATCACGGCATCGTGGTGGAACAAAAGAGTTGGACCGTTCAATGTCAATTCCAAACCTGGAGCTGCCTTATCATTTCCAACTGCTCTGTTGGCCAAACGGAAAGCATACTCATCCATACATCCCGAAGGTGGGACACCAATGTGCCAGTAGCCCTTTCTTCCTGGGAAGTCTTGGACGGTTGTGTAAGCACCTGGGGAAACAACTTCAAAAGCAGTAGGGTTGTAGTCAAACGAATCCAATACCTTAGTGGCAACCTTGGCGGTCTCAAACATCTTAGAGTTGGCAATAGAACGCAAGTAGTCAATGTTAGAAATACAGCCAGAAATAGCAGTCTCATTTAAAGCCTGGCGCAACTTTCTCAAGGCATCGTTTCTGTCAGTTCCATGCACAATAATCTTGGCCAAAGTAGGATCGTATTCAGCACTGATGACAGTACCAGTCTCAACCCAGCCATCAATTCTAGCAAAAGATGGGAACTTGACCTCGGTAAGCTGGCCGGGAGAAGGCATGAAGTCCTTGACAGGGTTCTCGGCATACAATCTAGCTTCCATGGCGGCACCAGTAACAGTAATTTTCTGGTCAAAGTCTGGTGGAGTGTCGGCCGCAATCAACAACATCCATTCGACCAAGTCAAGTCCAGTGACCATTTCAGTGATTGGATGCTCAACTTGCAAACGAGCATTCACCTCCAAGAAGTAGAACTCATCTCTCTTCTCGTCGTAGATAAACTCAACAGTACCGGCACACTTATACTTCATCAAGGAGGCTAACGATTCAGAAGCGGTTCTCATTCTTTGACGGGTGGCCTCAGGCAAGTTTGGCGCAGGAGTCTCTTCAATGACTTTTTGGTTTCTTCTTTGCAAAGAACAGTCTCTCTCACCCAATGCAATGGCCCTTCCATATCCATCACCAAACATCTGGATTTCGACGTGACGAGCATTCTCAACAAAGCGCTCCAAGAACACACCAGAGTCACCAAAGTAAGACTTACCCTGGTGCTGGACACTTTGGAAAACTCTCTCGATCTCATCTTCGGAATCGACCTTCTGCAATCCAATACCACCACCACCTGCAGTGGATTTGACCATCACAGGATACTCAAGCTTGGCAGCAATGGCCTTGGCTTCTTGGGCATCTGCAACCAAACCCGAACCTGGAACCAAAGGCACACCAGCAGCCTCGGCGATTTCTCTGGCAGAGTGCTTCAAACCAAGCTTTCTCATGGCATCACCAGCAGGACCAACGAAAACAATGCCTTCCTTGACACATCTATCAGCAAAGTCGGCGTTTTCAGACAAGAAACCGTAACCTGGGATAATGGCTTCGGCACCCGATTTCTTGGCAGCGGCAATCACTTTCTCGATGTTGATGTAAGTTTCGGCAGCAGAAACACCATCCAACGAGATCGACTCATCGGCCATGAGCACGTGACGAGCATACTTGTCTGGGTTAGAGTAGATCGCAATAGCGTGAATCTTCATCTTCTTCAAAGTCTTCATGATTCTGCAAGCAATTTCACCACGGTTCGCCACAAGCACGGACTTGAAAGGTCTCTTGATCTTGGTCTCTTCCTTGTTCAAGTGCTCGTGGTAGGCGTGCCAGCCACCAAACTCAGAAATGTCTTTAGAGCCTTGGGCAAGGTAACCCGATTCTTCACAAATGAACGACTTGATCCATTCACCTGACTTCAACTCGACAGATCCAATTCCCAAGGGCTCTGGAACATAGTTAACAAATTGACCAAAGGACTCGATGGGGATTTCGTAAACTTCCAAGGCGATTTCAGAACCAGAAGAAGAAACCCTTCTCAAACCAGGCTTGGCAACAGGACCGGTCTTGGGCAATGCGTACAACTTGTAGTTAGGAGAAGTTGTAGTTGCCTCGACAAAAGTGGCATTGACTTTCTCCAATTGCCAGTGCAACTGGTAGCCCTTCAAGTGGGCACCCACAACGGCCAACTTAACGGTGTTCTTGAGAACCTTGTTGGGCAATGCCGAAGGGGCATAAACGAGATCTTCCAAGGGAGAAACCTTATTGTCTTTTAAACAACCATGGAAACGAGGCTTTTCCTGGGCATAAACCTTCAAGTATCTCGAGGCAAACTCCAACAAGGCGTAGTCGTTAAACTTGTGGGAGAGGAAAGTGATACCGAATGGCAAACCATCTTCACGGAAGCCAGCTGGAACAGACAAGGCAGACAAATCGGCCAAGTTCACAAAGTTGGTGTAAGTACCTTGACAAGAGTTGACCTTGACTGGCTCGTTTTGCACCTGCTCAATAGAAGGGTTCAATGGAGCAGTGGGCACAACAATAACGTCAACATCTTTCAAAATCGGAGCCATTTTTTGCAAGATAGCCTGGCGCTTGTACTCGTACTCAAAAGCAGTAGCAGCAGAATGTTTCTCTCCGCCCTTAATAATCTGGGTGACAGTAGGGTCCAAGTCCTTCTCTGGTGGGTTGGTGGCCAAGAAATCCTTAGCACCCCAGTATCTTTCAGCGACCCAGCAACCCTCGTATAAGTATTTGGCCAAGTCCAAGAATGGTGAGATGTCAATAGAGGAAACAGAACATCCGGTCTTCTCCACAAGAGCAACAGCCGACTCGAAGATCTTAGGGTTCTCTGTTTCACCGCACCAGGTGAGATTAGTTGGCACAAAAACGCGGGGCTTGGCAGAAAAGCTCGTCAACACATTTTCAGGCAAAGCACGCGAGTATTCGTCCTGTTCCGTGTCTGCTTGTGCCAACACATTGAAGGTAAGTTGAGCATCCTGGATGTTTAAAGCAAACACGGAAACTGTGTCCAATGACTTGCATGCAGGCACCACACCTTTACAAGAGAAAACACCTTTTGTTGGTTTAAGACCAATAAGATTGTTCAAGGCTGCAGGAACACGGCCAGATCCTGCGGTATCGGTACCCAAAGACACGGGAACAATACCCCGAGCAACCACAGAGGCAGATCCTGCAGAGGAGCCACCAGAAACGTAGTCCTTGTTGAATGTGTTTGGGGTGATTCCATATGGAGATCTCGTACCCACCAAACCAGTAGCAAATTGGTCCAAATTGGTCTTACCAATGATAATGGCACCGGCATTTCTCAATAATTTCACGGTTGTGGCATCTTCAGAAGGGTTGTAAGCAAACGATGGACAAGCAGCAGTAGTGGCTAACGATTTCACGTCGATATTGTCCTTAATAGCAACTGGCACACCGTAAAGCGGAAGCGACTTTTTGTTGGTGTTTGACTGAAGAAACTGCCATTGATGACGCAAGTTTTCTTCAGAAGCGAGAGAGATCCAAGCTGGGTCCTCGGAGCTTTGGTCACGCAAAAGCTTGGCCAATAATTCGAGCGAGGAGTCTGGAGTAGAATCGTAGTGGAACTTCTTCCAGTCATTGACAGTCCAGCCAATGTAGTTTGTCATTTTGATGAAATTTATGGCTTTTGTTCCTTTTTAAAATTTTCTTTTTCTTTCGATTTTCCTTTTTTTTAAAAAGGCGAGTCCGAGCTTTCAAATCTTTCCAATGTATTTGCGTTATTCAAGGGTAAATTCTGTCCAGATCTTCAAAGGTGAGAGACAAGATATGGGCCAGACGCTGGGAAAATGCAAGCACGATAGTGTGGATAGCTAATGCTTCTTTTGTTTATATTAGTGAGCTTCCACGGAAAAAGAAAAGGCGGAAAAAAATTGGAATAATATTAAAGGCGATTAATATTAAAAACAAAAGAATTCGAAGATTCAACTCGAGTGCAGCTGCTCGTTTATATAGGCGATGACCACTGCTTCGCTTGAAGCTAATCAGTAACCCAGATCGCGGGTCTGTGGTGCTGATAACCTGCACAGTGCGCGGGCGTATATGTCGGCGGAAAGGCTTTTCGGAGATTTCCTTCGCGGTAAAAGGAAGGCAACGACGGGCCGGCCGCGGGGCGAGCGAGCGAGCGAAGCCCCGTCTTCGCCGCCCCACCAGAACTATCCGACTCATACTTCTTATTAGTGATGTCACCACTTTCGGAATTTGCCGGCAAATCAGAGAGAACTTCAGATGTTACATTGAAAGGATCCAGACAATGGAAACAGATTGAGAAATAAAAAAAATAAAATAAACTGATAAAAATAATAAATCCGTAAAAACGGTTCTCCGCTTTTGAGCTGGTGAGGTTGCCCAGTTTCATGATAGGCGCAACAACAAGGCCGGCTAATGGCCAATAGACGAATTTGAAAAAGCATTATACCTCTTGCAGTGTATGCATTTTTCGTGTCTGCTTTGTCTCTTTTTTTTTTTTTTTTTTTACAGTCTACTTGTTCTTTGTTTCAATGGAACCAGAAGCTGCGTTGTGGTCTTAAGCAAACAATGGGATATGTGAAACAAAGTTATGTTTATCTACATGCACAGTATAAAAGTAAGTGAGCGTCAGTTACCTGAAATTGGAAACACGTTTGAAAAGGGGGGAGGAGGACTTTTGAACTTATACTTTTTGCCTGTAAGTAGGAGGGTATTTGATATGTAAAGAGTAATCTTATTTTCGAAAAACAAAATCTTTTCATTTTGATCAGCCCAATAATTAGTAAGACGCCAAGACCGACGATGTTGATATTCTACAAGTGGAATTTACATCTGGTTTAGCAAACCTATACAGGCCATTGTGATAATTACGAAACTCACTGCCGGCAACAATACTTATTTTGAGATACCGTTTTTAAAGTAGAATTCCATTTAAAAAAGAACCTATCCTGTGAAGATGCTGTAAAAATTTTACATTCTTTGTTGAGGTTTTTCTTTGAGAGATATTTGACTCTTTTTCCACTGATTGTTTGATAATTTCATTGTTTTGGGACAAGCAAATACTAAGCGCGTTTGCAGCCGGTAATCTCTCCTCACCAGAACGGGAAATGGGAATCCTCTGGCAACAAAGAAAAAAAAATTAATATTTACCTTGTTTTATTCTATTGTTCATGTGGTGTGATTCTACTCCCGTCTCACTGTGGTTTGTCTCCACAATTTTAATTTTATAACAATTTTGATTTTTTTGACTCGGTTTCGAAATATTTCATAAAATGTGTCTGAGGATTGAAATAACACACAAAAGAAAGAACAAAATTGTGGTAAGAGAACACATAAGATCCCTGCAATTTTCTATAATAAAGGTTTTAACTCTAAATTAACATTTCAAGCCTTAGTTCATCTTTTTGATGGTTTATTTCGATTAATGTGGCTAACATACGAGAACAATATATGGCTGCATGATAAAGGATTTCCGGCTTACAGTGTGCATAATAAAATCACAGGTTCTGATATGCTTTTCCTTAAAAAAACATCAAGAGATGACTAAAGCTTATAGAATGGTCTTCGCTGAATTAATTCTTAGGTTTGAAATCTTAACAAGTATTCACTAGAAATGCTTCAGATGATGAACTAGCCACAGGGTGCGAATTTCAGTGTGCATCGCAGTTGCGCGATTGGCTCTGATGTTTATCTTCCCGATAAGACAGGTTTGAGATTTTCAAGCCTGTGATATCCGGATGGTGCACCACCAGGGCTCCTGTGCTGATAAGAAATTTCACCCTCGAGACGTGGGCATGGCGTTCGAACTACCTCTTCGGGCACGTGACGAGAGTCACCCTTCGTTTTAAAAATAAATCTTATGTTTCATATAAAAGATGTTCCTTCCAATCCCCTCATATGTTATTCTTGCCCTATCAACTTTTGTAATTTAAGTATAACAACGTAGAAATTTGCTAGTAATGAAGGATTTTTTTTTTCTTTAAGAACCAACTATTTGATCATGATGAGAGGTTATTTTGGGTCATAATAGCTCACTAGTTTTTGAATATCAAAAGTTGAAAGCAAGTAACCACACTGCTAGGGGATTTCCGTTATACGTGTGATCAAATATAGGTTCTGGTACGCAAAAACTCATCTGCAGCAAGAATTTTTCATGCTACGCTATTTCTAAGGTCTTTGATAGTATTTCAAATTGTGGACCCGAGTTAACTTTAAACACTTTCCCTATAATTTTGAACGCGAAGCTGAATAACCGGTTGAAGTTGTGAAGTCGTTCCTTCCAATTCCCTGATTTGATTGTGAAAACTGATCTCTTGAGTGAAATATTCACAAAAAGTATTTTTCGCTATCAGTGTGGTGAAGTATTTGGTGGCTAGCTTGTTTTTGAATAAAACCATCCCACCGTTAAAAAAAGTAGTGCATGGGCTTTGAAAATTCAGTTTGGTTATGAAAAAGATTTTATCCGAAAATTTTCTGGGTATATCTTTTCAAATTCATAACTTTCTTCATCCAACCGCAAGCCAAAAGGCAAGGACAATATAGAGACGCCCATTGATATTGACGACATTCTGACAACAAATGGCTTTTTACTTATTTTAAATCCATAGGTTTTTCAAACGGGTTTATACTTAAAAAAAATGAACCGTCAAAATGTAGTTGCGGGATATAACCTGAATATTCTAGCAGCTAAACTTAGAGCTTCATCTGGCACATCCTGAGTTGTCGCAGGGAAACTGCCATCATTTCGAATCTAATTTTAGGATGCGCCATTAATTGGATCATAACAGAGAATAAGCTCTCAATTCAACCCTCGAACATGCTCTTCATTTTTTTTTTTTTTTCTTTTTTCACGAAACATAAACAAAAATCTTAGGTCTTTTCCCCACGTCAAGATCCGCAAGACCTGCATGGGCCCCTCAAATTTCGTCATGACAGCCAGCTGATTCGTGAAAAGGATAGGTGCAAAATTTGTTGGGCCAATAGGGGAAATGGAATGGAATTAAGACTAAATTTAATTGGTCTTTTTAAAAATCAATGGTACGTTTTTTTTTTCGTTGAGTCGATTAAACTTCTTTAATTTTTTGACTCTTTGTCTTGTCTTTTAAAGTACAACTGCAAAGACAGCACTGCACCTGGCACCAACCCCGTCACGAGAAAGCCGCTTCAAAATCCCCCCTCCCATCTCATCAACTCATTAATCTTTTGTTCAATAATTCTCAAGATATGCCTAGCAACGAAATGTTACCCCCGCCTTACGAGGGAAACCGTACCGAAGAAAAATTTGAATTTTCTACCGTTGAGTCAAGTACAGATGAAAATTCACCGTTCGAAGCGA
The DNA here is from genome assembly GCA_030569435.1 of Metschnikowia koreensis. NCBI lineage: Eukaryota > Fungi > Ascomycota > Pichiomycetes > Serinales > Metschnikowiaceae > Metschnikowia > Metschnikowia koreensis. Next base: position 76,403 of record JAJMKX010000273.1, on the reverse strand, counting down.
ATGATAAAAGAAGACAGATTCGCGAGGCTTGTCTTATGACGGCAGCTACCGTCTGTCTTCCCACACTTTTTGGTTATGTAGTGTGGTGTAGTGAATTTCTCAAAGGTTGGTTTCATGAACGGCGTTGGATTTATTTGCTCAGTCTATGTGTCTCTTCTGGGCTAACGATTGCGGGTTTGAAAATACCCGCAATCCGGAATGGCGCCTTTGTTTTCCAGCTTATAGCAATCACTTTAATGGCGGGATACCTTGTTGCAACAATCTCTTAGGTGGGTTAAGCTAATTACTATTGATTTTTAATTACTAAAGTGACATTTTTTTTATTGGGTTGGAGGTCTTTTGGGAGTATCAGACTGGATCTGGATCTGGAGCTGTGTTGCATACTTAGAAGTGTATTTGGCCCAATGACATTTTAATTCAAGTATCACATCGTTTTTTCATACACTGCTTTCACATATTAAATATGAATCGTCGCATCGGAAGGCAAATAGATTTCAAATTTTCAAATATATTATTATTTTCAAGTTATTAACACACAAGCTTACTTCTGTGACTCCTTTTCATCCAAAGCGCCGTCTATTAGAGCTGGAGTAGTGTAGCCATCGCCATTCACTGGGCGGCCATCCACGAATCTCATTGCACTCAACTGTGCCGAGACTTGACTTCTTACAGCGTGCAATTGCTCTGGGTGCGAGTTTTGCCACTCTCTCAACTTGTGACTTTGTCCGGTTAAGTCCCAGTAGATACCTCTGAAAGTTGTGTAGCAACCCTCGCGGCCTTCCCACAAGGGTCCGATAATAACAATGAAAGCAGTGATAAAAGACCAGATAAACAAGACAACAATCCAACCTGTGAAGAACTTTCTGCTGAAAATATAACCACTTCCGTACATTGGAATTGGCCACAATAAGATCAAACACACGGCCAAAAATACACAGATAGACAAGGCGAATTTGAATGCTTTGTTCAATCTTGCGCTCTCGGCATCATAGCTCTCGGCCTCGGTCAAAGCAATCTCACGAGCAGCCTCTGTAATTTGGGACTTGATTGGTGCGAGTCTCTCTGGGTCAGGTTCTTGCGAGGACTCGGCTTCAAGCAACTCTTCTTCTTCGCTCACACGAGTAATGGACTTCAAGATGTTCCAGTCAAACTTTTGTGGCTTGAAAATAAGAGTGAGTACAGGAACGATAATCAAAGGAGACAACAAGGCAACAACATTACCAGTCAACATGGAGTCATCCTCAAAAGTGGTATCCACAGTGACAGTGCCAAACTTGCTTTTGGTGCAAACCAACCACAGCATTATAGCCAAACCAGTGGCAATTGGTGGTGTGAAAGTAGCAGCGGCCCAGTTCTGGTTCTTGGAAAGTAAAGTCAAAGCAGAGGGCAAGACTGCACCGCCAATAATGACACCCATCAATTCATAAAGGTAGCCCATAGAAATACCGGCGTAGTACAAACCAATGGCAAAACCAGCCATGACATAGGCAAAGACAATGACGGAGGCGTGCGACATAATAATCAATTTCTTGCCGGAGGCCTTTGGATCAATGTATGTTCTGTAAATATCATAGGTAAAAATAGACGAAACAGCAATCAACTCAGCGGACATGGCAGAGGTGACAGCCATGAAAACCAACAAAAGACTCATGACAGCTCCGCTTTTACCCAAAAGGGCAACCGCAGCATTAGGCAACACCAAGCCAGCGCTTACTTCAGCATGAGTCATCTTCGCAGGGAAAGTGGGCCAAGCAGGGGTTCCCTCTAAGGACAAAGCAGTAAGACCCATGGTGGTAGCAACGAACATGGGGATGGCGAACCAAGCCAAACCACCCATGACGTAACCTGGCAAAGTAGCAACAGGGTCAGAGGCAAAGGCCTTGTTGAAGTAACCGTTATCCAAGAAGACAGTACCGAAATTACCTACAATATTGATGACGAAGAAAATACCACCGGAGTGCGATTTGATAGTCAAGTAAGAGCCACCAGCATTTCCCTCTCTGGGCAGGGTTTCTGCCAATTTTGTCACAATATCCCACACAGCACCAGGCGAGCCCAATTTATCGGAGATTGCAAATGTGTTGAAACCGAAAACCAACATGATCACCACAATCACAACGGTGTGGGCATAGTCTGTCAAGAAAGTGGCCTTGATTCCTCCGAACAAGGTGTAAATAACCACACCAAGAGGCAATAACAAACAAGCAGCAATAACGTTCATTCCCGTCAAGTCATGCACAACAGCAGAACCTCCAGTCAACAACATGGCAGTGACCAAAATATTGGTAGCAAATCCCCAGAAACAGTAGATACCGTGAGTGATATTTCCGTATCTCTTGTGAACAATTTCCAAGTAAGTATGTGCAGAAGGTGCTCTCTCTTTACCCTTGATAGCCAAACAAGAAAACAATACGATTTGCACCGTGGCACCAGCAGCATAATATAAGGCACCAGAAACACCGTTATTATAAACTTGAACAGTAGAGGTCAAAAGTGTAGCGGCCCAAGTCCAAGAAGACACCACAGCAGAAGACAACAAGAATTTTTTCACCGATCTGCCTGCAGTCGCAAATTCTTCAGCCGTCATGATTTCTTTATTATAACGTTTCAAACAGAAGGTGGTGAGCACCATACCAGCAGCAAACACTGCACCCAAGCCAACCACCACGGCGTAACCAGCCGCCTGTGGAAGAGCCACATATTGCGTTGCAGAAGACATTGTAAATGTGGATTAATAGATGTTTTTGCAAGCTGATTTGATAGCACAATGCCGGGAAATGGACGCGTCTTTATACAGCCAGCACTGGGAAATGTGAAATAGAGTTGTTTTTTTATGCAGGCAAATCTCTTATCTGAGATGAGCAGATACGTGCTCGTTTCAGTAATCAGTGAGCGCGCTAAATCTCAACACTCCTTCGCCGTAACCACGGGCCGAGCTTCTGTGCCAGACAATGTAAGGCGCTAGACCGCATAGTGTGCGGCTTATCTTTTCCGCTTTAACCACACTGACGTGTACTTCCTAAGGATGCATATGAAATCAAAGTGAAGTTAATTTCAGTATCCCCTTGATAACCGAAAATATCCGAGAATTGCCGCTGCTCAACTTGCATGCGCGTTTGATACAAGCCATCTAATCAAAAAAAAAAGAAAAAAGATTAAGGTGTCGCTTCGTTTCACGGCGGCCGTGATGGTTATCATCTTATCAGCAAGCCAGTGGAAGTTGATTGGTCAAGACAGAAAAGAAAAAAAAAAAAAGGTTTGCAATCGAATAGCTCTCTTAGTTTGTATTCAGTAAGCTGAAATTCTCTCAGGCAATTTATTTATTTTCATTCTTTGAAAGTAAACCCCCTAATTAGTGAATTAATCTCATGCGAGATTATCTCACGATTCATTTAATGCACGCCGAAACGACTCGTGAGTCAGCCAAATTATCCCCGCGAAATCAAGAATCAGAATCTTAGTCCGCTGAGAAGACTCAATGATTCGCTTATCGGCTCTTCCGTCTGCACACTATCGCTTGATTTGTTATCTTTTAATGTTTCCTGCACCCCGAAATCAAACTCATTAACCACGAGCAAATTTTGGGTTGATTGCTGCTGCGACTTCAAGTCCGACGAAATCAAATTTTGTTGATTCATGGCATATTCCTGGGCCCTTAATTTTACAACTGATTCATCTGCGATTTTTCCTGCAAGAGTGTCATCGAATTTGTTCACAAAGTAGAAGGTTCCCAGGATGTGCTTATCAAAGACAACCAATCCCTCGTCCATGCATCGTGTCAATTCTTCGGCACAGATAGTAGACGACCAGCCAAAATGGTCTGCAACTTCGGCCACGGTTTTTCCGCGGAAGTATTTGTAGGTATCCTTCATGTATCCGTCCGAATCCGCAAGAAACTCACTAGTAAACTTTTCATACATAAACCTGTTCTCCTCGGCAACCAAGTACTCCATGAGAACTTGATGCATGTCTTGCAGATCGTGTAGTCTTTGGGTGACAACGACCAAACCGGATTGGAAAGTTTTGAGCTTTATTGGTAGCTTGAGCGTTTCAAAATACTGTAAACATTTTTGAAAGTTTTGCGTGGTGACTAGTTCTGCACCAAAGCCCTGACTCAAGATCGAAAACCGGTTATATGAGGCAAAAAGGTCCTGGGTAGTGGTCATCGAGGTGGATTTCGTGAGCTCAAAATTTAGTAAGTATTCACACATGTGTTGGGCTAGCTCCTGAAGGTAAATACTCTGGGACAGACTTACCAGAAGTGGTGGCATGCTTGAAGTGAGTGATTTTGGCTTTTTAATTAGCGAACTGAAGGAAGAGGTGAGCTCAAGTATTTCTTGAGCCTTATGCATAAGTTGTTCGAGGTCTTCAAGGGACAGGGATAAAATCAATTCGTTTTGTTTTCTCTGAAGCTCGCCGATTTTGACAAGACCTTGAATTCCTCTTGATTGGATTCGTGGAGTGGGTTCTCGAGTCGGTATAACCCGTTTAGAGTCATCACTGATGCCACCTTTGGCCTCTAGAAGCGTCCACTTTAGTTTGTCGAGAATTTCTTGTAAATGCTTATAAAACTCATCGTCCCCGCCCTTGCGGAAACTGATTTTGACATACGGAGAATCATTAGTGTATGTCTCATTATCTTCGAGCACTAATCCTAACGGATTCGATGATGCAGGTGAGACGCTGTTTTCAGAATCTCTGATTTTCTTCAAGAGTGAATTAGAAGCTTGTTTAAGCGGCGCCCCGCATACTTCACAGAACCGCATGGATGGATGGTTTATAAACGTACATTTTGGACACAGATCGGGGTCTGACTCTGTGCTTTCGCTGGATTCGGATTCTTGGCCCGCAGACAAAGCTGTACGAAGAACTTTTTCGAGCTGTTCTCTTGATGGAGGAATGCCACACGACACACATTTAGGGAAATTGAGGGCGAAATTTATATTCGAAGAGATATGATTATTAAATGAGCAGATTCCACACACCCAGTCAACAACTTCGGGACCCTTCTTAAAAAAATCATTTTCAGCATCAGGTTTTGTGATTTCTGAATTAGTCAAAGATTCAGCCGAAACTTTCAAGAAGATCTTGACCTTAGGGCTGGATCGGAGGAATCTTTCGACGTAGCTTGCGCTTGCGACATCGCTTAAATCAATGGCAACAGCCCGTAACGGGTCTGCAGATTTGAGATAAATCACACGTTTATTAGTCAAGTAAATCCTGCCATTTTGAAAGTCCTTGATTTTCAGTTTGCCCTGATAGATTCCCACGCCATCTTTGACAAAGATATGGTGCTCATTCTCTGTGAGAAACGGCCGTTTCGATTTGTTGACAGGGACACTATGCCACACGTAGAGAAAAGACATGTATAGCACGTAGAAGCGAAACAAAGAATTTTGGTGTTTGGAAGATCTAAAGCAAGTTGTTAGTTTGTGAGATTTGGATTCAATGTATACTCTCGAGGCCTGCCTGAGTGAATCGGGACCTCATGGCTCATGGTTTCGCGCCTTTTCTTGGGAAAGCTCGCAAGATCCTAACACGATAAGCCTGTACCATCTTTCATGCAATGCCTAGATCACTTCAAAAGAATGATTATTTATTTTCCCTTTAGTTTGAAAATTTGGAAAATATACTTCCACCTACGAGATTCGAAAAATTTTGTACGTTGCGAGTTATTCCAAGAATTTCGCTTCCCATATTATCTTAATGTCTAATACTTCCATCAGGACATTACTTGCTAGTGAGAAAGCCCACACAATCTCACCTATTATCCATTTGGAAAATGAGTATTTGAGTAATCAAAGAAAAAAAATCCTTCGGTGATTTGAGTCATAAGGAACAGAGAATTGGGTAACTCGTGAGTTTTAGCATAGCATCACATAGCAAACCCTCGAAAGACGAGGAAAATTAAAACTTAAGATCTATGAGAATGTTTCGACACCAGGATCAAAATTTTTGAATAAGGGAATTGCTCGAAAGACCTTTTCCAATTTTGCATTGGTTCATCCTCGAAGTAGTTGAACACAAGTTTGATGGTTGCAATCCTGGGCGTTATCTTTAAGCTTATGCCACGACCTCAATACCTTTTTCAAACTCTTCTACATTTTGCCCTCGAAGTTTTCAAAACTCTAAAAAAAGACCTCAAATATTAAATTCTTATCATTAAGAATGCTTCAATTTGCCTTTATATTAATATTGCTATCGGTTGCAAGTATCTTTCCTTTGAGAAAATATCAAACACAATACAACCTGAATAGTCAAAGAATTTTTCAGACTGATACGGAAGGAGAAAAAAGAAGATATTTGGAAAAGGAGGATAGAACTGTGTTTATACTTTTAAAAGAACTTCAGTATTTATTCCACTTGGAGTTGGTACTTACTGCTTGGTAGAGTAACGTCCGGATAAGACATCTGGAATACTCAGTTGCACCCAAACACCATTAATTTCGCGTTCTGTGATCTGTGACTTACTAGCAGATGCCAGAAGAAATACGCGAGCAAGCGAATTAAGCGATCTCAGAACGTGAAACGGGAAGTGCAATAGACATAGTAAAAGAAAGAAAAAAAACAATACGGTTCTATCAGCATGGCTTTCTTGTTCAAACGTAATCCGAAGTCGCCGCCCGATCTTGTGCGGCTGCTCAATGAGCTGGTTTCGAAACTTGACTCTACAACTGATTCACGCAAGTATTTGGAGGACTGCCATCGGTATTTCAAGCAGATGAAGGTGGTTTTCTATGGGGATGAGGAAAACGATCCACAGCCAGACCAGATTGCGCTTTTGGCACAAGAGGTTTATGCTTCGGACTGTCTTTTTCTCTTGGTGCAGAGCTTGCGCAGGTTGGATTTCGATCTGCGCAAAGATGTGGTGATATTGTTTCTGGCACTTTTGCGCCGTCGGATTGGCAATGAATCCCCAACAGTGGAATATTTGGTACACAAAAAACCGGAGATTTTGGTGATGCTTTTGCGAGGACCCGAGGTCAGCGACACAGCTTTAGTCTGCGGGCAGATTTTGAGAGACTGTGTTAAGTATGAACAAATCAACCGGTTTGTGCTATATCACCCGTTATTTTGGCATTACTTCCGGTATGCACAGAACCCGACATTCGAAGTGGCAACTGATACGTTTGTCACATTGAATCAGTTTTTGACCATCCATAAGAAACTCGTCCTGGATTTCTTGGCCAAGAACTGCGAGAACTTCACACATGTGATTAACGGACTCATCAAGTCGACGAACTATGTGACAAAGCGCCAAAGTATTCGTCTTCTAACCGAGCTTGTCATGCAGAAGCTGAACCAGCAGTTTCTCATGTTTTACTTCGACGACACCACCAGCTTGAAAATCATAATGATGCTTTTGAGTGACAAGCTGAAGAACGTGCAGCTTGAAGGGTTCCACGTGTTCAAGTTTTTTGTGGCCAAGCCAAAGAAGTCACAGAAAATTCTAGACATCCTCACCAAAAACAAGGACAACTTTGTCCGGTTCTTCAACACGTTCGACGTGTCGGACTACGGGTCCAACATCGTTGAGGAGCGCGACTACATCATGCATGAGATCCAGAAACTACCTGGCATCGAGAGAATAGATTATCCAGCAAATTAGCATATTCACTTCTTCGGGAGAAATCATCTAACTAACTCCCTCTGAAATACAAACTTACTGTCATTAGATTAAAGTCTTATCGTACTGTATATATTCAAGCAAGGAGATGGGGGGAAACGATGACCTATGTACCTCTATTGGATAATTCTGGACCAGCCTTCAAATTCCTCCTCACCGTATTGGATTTGCTTGATCCATTCAGCAACCTGTGCGGTCAACTCACCGGCATCACCACCAGCAACAGGGACGGTGATATCCTCGCCCTTCCAGCCAATGGCCTTGATTGGAGAAACCAAAGCAGCAGTTCCGGAACCAAAGGCCTCGACCAACTCGCCCTTGTCGGCTCTCTCCTTAACTTCACCAATAGTGAACTTACGCTCGGAGATGGTCCACTCGGAAGCAGGCAACTTGGCTCTGGCCAAGCTCAAAACAGAGTCTCTGGTGACACCTTCCAAAATGGTACCGTCCAAAGGAGCAGTAGCCAACTCCTTCTTGCCGGAAGCGTCCTTGAAAACGAAAAACACATTCATAGTACCAACCTCAGTGATGTAACCTTCCTCACCGAAAAGCCACAAGTTTTGTTGGTATCCCTTTTTTGCAGCCTCCAAGGCAGGCTTGACACATGGGGCGTAGTTGGCACCCAACTTCATGTTACCAACACCACCTGGCCATGCTCTGACAGCATAGTCAGTGGCCTCCAAGGCCACAGGCTTAAAACCAGTGGAGTAGTATGGGCCAACAGGGGAAGCAATGATATACAAAAGGGCCTTGTCGGGCGTGGTGACACCCAAGTTGGCCGAGGTTCCGATGATCGTAGGTCTCAAGTACAAGGAGTAGCCCTCGCCCGAAGGAACAAAGTCCTGGTCAACCTTCACAAATTGTTCAATCAACTTAGTGAACTCCTCACTGTCGAAAGTGGGCAAGCAGATTCTGGCGGCAGAGTTGTTCAATCTGGCCATGTTCTTGTTGGGTCTGAAAATTCTAATCTGGTTGTTCTTGTCTCTGTATGCCTTCATACCTTCAAAAGCCTCGAATCCATAGTGGAAAACGATTGTCGATGGGTCGAGGTTTAAGGTATGGTAAGGAGTAATGGTGGGTGCGGCCCATCCTTTTTCGGCGGTCCATTCCACCTCCAAAATGTGGTCTGTAAATGTTTTACCGAAAACCAACTGCTCCTTAGGAATTTTTTCCTTAGGTGTGGTGGTTTTCGTGATGGTCAATTTCGATGCGTCCAAAGGTGCTTGGCTCATGGTTGCTAAAAATCTGCGTGGAATGTTAGTGGCGGCTCTAAAGGGAACCAATCTGGAAAAGAAAGCCATTGATGTTTGCGTAGCGCGTGCCCAAAAACGAAAGTGGTGCGAAATGAACGAAACGAAACAAAAAGCGAAGGAGAAATCCAAACAAGCTACTTACTTATTTTTTTTTCCGGATCAATAATCTCTATCGCCGATTCCGCACTGGGCTGGCACACTAGATTTATATGCGTGCGCGCCGTAATTGGACCCGATTTGTCATTTGCCGGCATTATCCGGTACATTGATGTTTTGTTAAGAGTCACATCATTTCGCGGGTACTAACTAGCATCCAGCCGGGCGATAGTTACTTTCTCGTATGCGGTTACGGTCTCCTACAATTATTGCCGAGCCTCGAATCAAACAAACTGGGCTGTTTGTTTTAAAAACAGATATCTTTATTAAATGAGTCAATGAAACTAGGTTGAAAGAGTTTCAAGATATTTTTGACGTGTATCTTTGTAGCTTTTTATGTGTTTTTTCTCTCTTCATATAAATATTCCCTACGGTAAAAGTATTGCAGCCATTAACAGAAGTAAGGAAGGAATAAGTCATTTGATTACGTACTTGCACTTTTTGGATAGATAAGACTGGATTGACAAGAGCACATTTTAGCTTTTATTGCTCTATATTTCGTTACCGTTAGCTTCTAAAACTGGATTTACTCCTTGCTTAAGAGAAAGGGAAAGTCGGACTCCAATATCAGGTTCTGTCACTGCAGGACAATTCGTGCGTATGTGTTCCCCGAATTTGCGGAAGTAACTTCGCAAATCCTAATTTTCCTCGTATCTTGCACATACCTGGCAGTGACTCACAGATAAGAGAAAGAAAAAAGGATGTGGCTTTTGATAAGCTCTAATTGCACTCTTTCCCTCAATTTCGCACATAGTTGATGCTGACTCATTGATTATTGTTCAATTTAGGAATCAATTATTTCCTTGAGGATTTCTTCCCACTTTCTTTGATTATCAAATTAAAAATAGCATAGCCGTTTTTAAAAATTGTTTCTAAAACACTTTTAAATTTTCCACATATTGGCCCATCAAGTATACACCTCCTTGATCAGTGATGGTGAAGACCTCTGGGTTTGTGGCAAGGCGGTCTTGAAGCGCCCATAATCTTGTTTCTTTTCCCACTTGAATCCCATTGATAAATTTAACTCGCAAGACATTCATAGCGCCATTACTTTGTGAGCTGTTACCAGCAGGTTGTATATCATTTAAGTATTGTCTGGTAATTATCAGATTGGTAGTGTCTAAATCATCTTCACTCAATCTTTCGACACGAAAGCGTCCATCTAAATCAGGCATTACCAAGTCACCCACCATAAAGGGAAAACTATCTGTTTCCCGGGAAACTCTGTACATCTTGTATTGCTCTGGCCTTGATAGTGCCCCCACTTGAAACTCCATTTCTTGAGTTGTGGCACGAATCGCGCATTTTTTTGAAGGTGAAAGTCCATAAATTTGTTGAAATTGCTGCAGTAGCTCAATTGCAATATTCTCGCCCACGGCGTTCAAGTGATCCGGTCTCACCAAAGTACCTCTCATTAGATCATCCGGCGAGAAAAGTCGGTCCCACTCGTAATACCCAGACCCAAGGAACTTTCGAGAGCCATTCCATTGGTTGGGCCGAGTTTCACAATATAACAAATCGTCTGATGCGGGACGCAAGCCCGGTATGGAGTGTGAAGGTTCTTGCAATTCAAATTCAACAGGCTCTTGAAGTTCATTCAGAGACTGCACCAAGCCTCTCCACATTGAGCCAAGAAATCCCTTTCCCTTGAAGGCTTTCGTTTGCGTAGTCTCGTATGATATGTAAGGATTGAAAGCTTTTTGGTTGTATATTTCTGCCTCCTTGCTTAACCAAAGAGGGTGAGCCTCAGTTGAGAACACCCAGTTTTTGTTGTTCATTTCAGATTTGTGGACATAACTTTCGTTTGCATCATCAAAAAGAAGGTACAAATACTTGAGCAGCTCGCCCAAGACAAATGTTTCCATCCGGTCTTGCATCTCACCGGTCTTAATATCTTGATATCCCGCGAATCCACAAATCTTTTTGAATCTTTTTTCAAATAGTTCCAACACTCGTACTCCAATTTGCAAATACATTGGCTCCTTGGTGGCGCGGTATAAATAATAAGTCGACTCAATAAACTCCGGACGTAGAGGGTACCATTCTAAAGGCACAGCAAACATGACCTTATCTTCATTCGACATTCCTTCCGTGTCCATTGCTATAGTTTGCCATCTTTCAGGGATCGAGTCAAAGTGGTTCCAGATTTTGAGGTATATGAGATGGCTGGAAACAGCGTCGGAAAGTCTTCCTGCTAGCACCTGGAGCCCTGGCCAGAAGGCGCTTAGCAGATCGATCCAAGAAGTGAATGGTAAAGCTGAGCTAGTATTGATGTTTGCAAAATATGTCCATCCGTCTGGGCCAGATTTGACTGCCAGAAAAGATGCGAGGCTTTGGTAGGAGCTGGAAAACATTTGCCAAAGTGCGTTGTCATTGAAAATAATGGCACCTTTTAAAGCGTATTCGTAAAAAGAATCAATCAGAGCACCTATTCCTGTGACCATGTCCTCCCATTTATTGCCAATGGGATCTACAGACATGGGAAGCAAGCCCAAGGGCAGCCGCGCACCCCATAATTTATCCACAGTCTGGCGAGTTAAAATCTCAAACCTATGGTCTCCGGTGAGTTTCAGAAGTAGTGTGAATTCTAAAAAAGGTGTTGTGGCGCCTGCTGTACACGCTTCCCTATTTTGTTCTGGTGGAACCGCATCTAGACCCTTTGCCAAATTGATACGGGGCAAGGGTATGTTTGTCGACGTTTTGTATGCTGGAATGAGCCGAAGACCCAAATCATAGGCCATTTCCAAAAGAAATCCATCATAATGAGCCACTATTTCGCGGATTTTAGTCTCACCATTGTTCCACTGGATGTCTGTAAGAGCCAAATGCGTCAGAAGGAGTCCTCCAAGCCATCTAATTGATGCTTCAAATACTTGAATCACATGGTCCTGATTGAAAAATCCCTTTTTGTTGCTTTGGAGAAACAATAACGCCAGTTCTAGCTCATCCCATTCTTCCATCATAATAAGCGTATCTAGATTATCGAGCACTGTCAGCGAAACATTACCCAAAACATCTTTATGGGTATCATCTGGACGAGTGAATTGTGGTCCGTATGGAACACACGTGATTGGACGCACTTCATCAGCCGGAAATCCATGTTTCATGTAAGAATTCCAGCCGTGCTGAAATAGTAGCTTTGTTCGATGCTTTAGCTGCTTGAGATGCTGGGGTGTGAATGCAGAATGAGCTAGTGGATCAACACTTAGCACTAGCACAGCATAGCAAATTATATAGAACAATTTCATATGCGAAACAGGGCCTCGAATAAAGTAGCCACGGTTGTCTCAACTTATCTACTTAAATACTAACTATGTCGCGGTTGAGCCATCTTGATTGCACGATGCGCACTTATCTTTGATGTCGTGGCAGCTGCAAGGTTGCGAAAAACTCTGGCCAGCCTAAAGCTAACTCTGGTAAAAAGAGACTCTTGGGAGCAATTTGCCATTCAGTTTGTGAAACAATTAATTAACTATTTAGTTGGATTAAGTAAGAGTTTTAGCTGGCGAAACCCAATTTTATCACTTTTCCAAAGCCACAATTGAAAAAAATACTAATGTAATTTCAAAGTGATCAAGTCCGCTTTTCCCCGCCGCACAAAATACATACCCTTAATGGAAACCTATAAAGCAGAAGCGGTCGGTATAGATACATTTGAACATGTCATAAATTGCAAATTGATCTCAATTCGATGTGATATTAGTTCATAAAGCTCATATACCTCCCCCGAGAAAACTGAGTTCTGAAGACCCCACTGCTCATACTCGCCCATAACAGAATGTATGGTTTCCCTCCAGCTTCCTAGCAAGTCCTGTCGATTTTGAGTGGGCAAAGCTTCATAATCATATCCCGATATGGATTTGAAGATATTTTTGAAAAGTGCTGAGGTTAATTTTCCAATTACTTCCTTTGCAAATGAGAATTGCGGGGTAGAATATGTTTCCAAAGTTACACCCCTGGCAGATATCCATTCTTCCAAAAAAATTTCTGAATATCCCGAATTATAAAATTGAAAATTTCGTAATCGGGTAAAGATATAAAATATCCCAAGTGCCACATGTTTTTGAAGTGGACTGGGTCGAAATTCTAAGTAGAGAAACTTAGTTGCAAGGTGTTCAGTCTTCTCTGCAAACCCTTTTAAGATTGACCTTTCTGGTAAACCACCGATTGATTCAACAGAATCCATACTCAAATGTAATTCACGTAAAGTCGTGAGCATATTATTAAGTACAATTTCCTGAACAAACATTTCATTCCCAAGTTTGCTCGCTTCTGGGCGAAGCCAGTCTATGAGGCCACTAGTAATGTTCATTGCAGCTTGGAGCCGTATCACTCTGGGAGATCGTTGGAATTCATAAGCTTTTAACAAATTGCCGACACGTATTAGCCTTTCCGCATAGTCTTCAATAACTGGTAAGCATTCTACTCTCCAATAGGGATCATAAAGATGACGTAATATAGATAGCCTCGTACACTTCACAAGTATTTCTTGACACAGAAGTAACTCATCATGTCCGTCAAAGGTAGACTCAAACGTGACCAGTCCCATGGATTTGAGAGGCTCGCTAGTAAATACTTTTTCCATCCTAGCCAATAACTCAGAACAGATTCTAATCAAGTTTTCAGTCTTTCGCCTCGCAGCTTCATCCGGACAGTACCAAACTGACTCCCCCGCTATGAATGTCTCCAAGCCCAATTTAATCTCTTCACGCCTCTCTGAATATTTATCTCGAAGTAATCTGTCACCGTCAACTACAGTTCTCAAGATATCAACTAGAGGAATTATCTGTCTTTTCCAGCTTTCAATTTCAAACGGGAGAGGTACAGCTAAGTCATATTTGAACTCAGTGACTTGTTGGAAGTTCGGCGTTTCAGAGGCAACAAGAAGAATTGACAGCGCAAATGTGAGATACTTGAGTGCACAGAAAATGCATTGCATTTTGAGGTTCGGAGGTAAATGAAGGACGTATGACTTAATTTTAGAAATGAGAAAACCCAGATTTCTTTCAGAGTTCTGTGTCAACACGCCAAGAAATTTTGTTTAGAATATCTCGCAATGCTTCGCTAAGTTTCGGGGTCTTTTTTGACTGTTTTACGGCCTATGAGAACAATGGGGGTGGCCGATTCTGTTCCAAGAGGAACTGACGATGTTTGAAGGCAATGAATACAGAATTTTGGCGAGAGCTTTCAGTAGGGAGACCTACAAATGATCATAGACTACTGGAGTATGGAGTAGGATGTGGTATCGAAACCGAATCTTGAATACCTTACTCATGAAAAGAAAGAACGAATTAGAAAGAATTTGACAAGAGCTTTCGAAGAAAAAATCTCTTCCCTATAATACAACACTATATGAAACCAAAGCCATGCACGAAAAACCTGTTGACCGATCTCACCTGGGAGAGCTACAGAAATTCGACCACAGTTCATGGACACCGAATCAGGTAAGGGTCATTTACACGAGGGAAAAAAATTATCTTGAAGCGATAATATCAGAACTGGTCAAAGTGTTTACAAGTGCTGTGTGCGAGACTTTGAGAAGTGGCTAAACTAGAACGGAATGTCGAAAATCAGCCACACATGTTGCAGTTCTTCGACAGGAGTCGATGACGTAGCCTTTGCTGGAGTTCCTGTATAAGTGCTAGCTTCAGGATCCCGCGGCCGGCATATCGCAGGTCTGGCGGCCTTTATATAAGTAGGTCCAAGCAGAGCGAGCATAGGCCGGTGCACAGCAAAGGTGCGCCTTCCACTGTTTGCTACCGACAACAAAAATAGAATCCCTACTAAACAGAGGGGGAAAGCAAAAAAAAAGAAAGGAAGATTACATTCTTGCTTGTTATTTACTTGCAATAGCTTAGACAATTGTTCACTACCTGATTCAATAGTCTATAAGATTGAGAATCAATTAAACGTGTGCTTTCTGCCTGATAATCCACAATAATTGCTATTCTCCTAAAATCACTGATTGACGTTGCTAAACTGAGGTCAAATATTATTGATCAATTGCCAGATCTCAAAAGGTTTGAACCAAAGAACACAAGAGTGAAGTGCCATGTTTAGAAGAAAAACCCGCAATTCCACTGCTTACACTGGAGTGGGGCTCCCAGCACCTACAGCCCAAGCTCCGGATAATACTGCTATGGCTGCAGCATTGACCATTGGTCAAAACCTCAAGCAAACGCGGCCAGATGTCTACGGCAAGGCCCATGGGTCCCCACAAATTTCCAGACATGCTCCTCCAAAACCTACTCTGAGTCTTTTGAAGCGCAGCTCGTCGATTCAAAGTTCGACGGGTTCGTTCTCTCTTGCTCAACATAGAACAGGACTGAATCTCTCCAATCGTCATAGTATGGCACCTACAAGCAACCGCCAAGTGTATAATATCGACGATAGTTTCAACGACTCTTTTTTCGAGGAGGTGGGCCATGAAACTGACGCTCATTATAGTAACGAGGCTCAATTACGGGACTTGAAATTGCACCATCAACCACGCGCACCTGCTCCGGTGAAAATGGTGAAGAAGTATATTCCGACTCCAAACGGAATCACCGTCATTGAGGTTCCGGAGGAAACCATGAAAAAGGAAATCGCTCGTTCGAATTCCATGCGGTCAGGACTTTCAGTGGGCCGTGCTGGTCTGTTACGGTCACATTCCATGACCAATGCAGCTAAGTCGAGAAAACCTAACCGTCTGCGTCTTTCCTCTTTGGTCAATGCACCAAGAATCGATGAGCAAAGTGAGTTTGAGTATCAACAGCCTGCGCAATCTCCTCGGAGTGTTTCGCACGCTTCAGCTGAACTGGACTCCTTGAGAAGACAAATTGAGCACGAAAAACAATTGGCAAAAGATTTGGAAAGACAACGTGCTGAGTACGAGCAATTGAAGCAGTTGCGTTTGGAGAACGAGCGCAAAATGAAGGAGCTCCAGAGTTTGCAGGAAGAGGAAGCTGAGTCATTTAAAGACCTGTCCTCTTTAGAGGAAAATAAACCTGTTTCTAAGGCTAATACCGAGTCTTCTAAAGCAGCTCCCACCATAGTGTCGAATGGCAAACATGATCACGCTGAAGCCAGACCAGACTCTGGCTCTGAGTCCGAGGAAGATGTACCAATTGCCCCAGTCCCATTTGCCGTAGATGAGTTTGAGCTGAAGAAACACACTCGGCCAAGTGAACACGATGATAAGGAGATTGAGGATACTATTGACCTGTATGCTGCAGCTGAAGACGAAGAGAAGGAGTTCCCACCAATCTCTACCACTCCTCACGATGCTTTAATGAACTCTTATGGCGACACATTTATTCCTCTTAGTGAGTTGGAGAAGGATGATCGGGCGAAGGAAACTAACGAAAACTTCGGAATTGAGGAAATACCTACCGAAAGTTTTGACTCACCTAACCTTGCGTCCCAATTGCGTCCTACTTTTGTATCTCAAAACGAACAGGAAAAAGAGTCTTCTAAAACATCAACCAACAACAATAACAACATTTCCTATGAGTTTGGGGTTTTTACAGACGAGAGGGATGCGCCAGAGGTAGCCCCAACTTTCAATCCAGTGCCCGAAGTCATCGTTGCTGAAGAAACTAGCTCCACTCAAGCCGATCAAACGAGAGATGGTTCTGACGAAAATATTTTACCTCCACCCACGTTTGCCGGCTCGATCAGATCGTTTTCAAGTGTCGACTCTAAAAATAAGCCTATCAAGTCTGCGATGAAGAATGCCAAGCCTGCTTACTCCTCGAACAATAGTATCAACGAAAGTCCTGCCCACCAGGCTTACTTATCATTGACCACTGCGGAAAACACCAGGCTCAACTCGAAATTATCGGCACCTCATTTGAATGAAGCAAGCCTTGCACCCGAGATCAAGCCTCAGGCCCCAAGGTCGCCTAACAACCAACAAAAGAGAATTTCTCAGTCCTTGAGGAAACAGCCTAGTGCTGCTTCGCAAAATGGGCTCGCCTCTCGCTCGCTCAGACCTCAGTCATCGATCGAAATGCAGCCTGGACGTTCCCAAGGTGGTGGCATGAGCAACAGAAATTTGAAAACCACACCTCAGCCTATTGCTCCACACCCAACCTCAGCACCAAACTACCAGTCTCCATCGAAACTTAGGGCTGCAGAGCTTTATGCAAAAGCTAACAAAAGACCAATCTCGGAATTTCAGCTGGTGCCTAGAAAGTCGTCATTCTCCAGAGATTCGGAAGCTCATCCACACGCACAAGCACAAGTTCCTCAAAGATCTCCTCACCGTATGACTCTTAGAGCCCCACCACCACCACAAGCAGCTCAAGTAGCATCCCAGGCACCAAATGCTAAGGATGGTCGCATGCAACAACAGGTTGGTGGATCAAACTTCAGATCCAAATTTGCAGATTCCGATGATGAACATGAAAGCGGTATCGGTGGATCTCGCGTGGCCGGCGGTTTCCTGTCCCGTTTTGCTGATTCTGATGACGAGTCGCCAAGAATCCTGTCATCGCCAATCAAAACTTTGAGGAAGAAGGAGGAAAAGCCTCAAGAGGAACCGGCCGCTAAGGAAAAGAAACCAAAAAAGAAATTCTTGAAGAAACTTTTTGGACGTAACTAATTAATGCTATTTTTTTTAAAAAAAAGGAATAATATTCTTCACAGATGCAATCATACTTCAAATAAAAAGCGTAAACAATATCGTCTAGGTAAATATATTTACTCGCCAAACTCGATGAGATTTTTCAGAGCATCTCGAACTGCCGAACCATTCGTGTCTTTGTTTGAACTCTTTTCTGTAGGTTTATGTTCAACCTTCAAAGGCTCAATAAGTCCATTTGCTTCAGCGCCAAGTACCAATGCCTTATCCCTATCATCAATGTCAATGACACTAAAATCATCATCTCTTTCGTCTTCCTCGTCCGTTTGTTTTGCACTCTTTCCTGATCTCAAAGATGAATTATCTGTAGTCGGTATGTTGGCTGAATGTGCAGCTGAGTCCATACGACGACGTACCTTCTTTGCAACTTCTTTCCCGTCAGCGAGAAGACCATCAAACATATCTCTCAAATTACGCATGGTGTCGAATTTACCATCCAATGGCTTTTCTAAGTGAATTGCTTGACGAAGAGTGTTATCAAAAAAGAGCTCATATGTCTCGTCTGCGAGAATCACCATACGGAAAGTTGGGAGGTTCAAAAACACGGGAGTATTTGGATTGAGTGCTGCGTTGTGAGTAAGCCTGTGATCCACAGGCAAATCTTGTATAAGAACTTCATCCTCTTTTGGCTGCGCATACTCAAATGCCCTGTGAATGAAGGTGCTGGCGGATGAGAGGTATCGTTCGAGTTGTTGGCTTTCGATTTTTTCTTTATCAATACCAATGCCATCAGGTAACGAGATTTCTGCCTCAGTAGATCCCTTTTCTTGTTGCTGCTTATAAATTTCATCTGCGATTGCATTTTCAATTGCATCGGTTGTGAGGGAATCCAAAAGACGGCCTTCTTTCCATGGACTCGTTATGAATAGCAAATCCTCGGAAATATCTAGAATACCTTCGCGGTCAACACTATTATCAAGACTGTAGAGATCGAAGAAATTCGAGATAGATGTCAATAAGTCCGGATCCATAAGCTTGTGCAACCCCACAACAAGGTCGGTGAGTGATATCTGACCTCGACTGCGGCTATCCCACTTGATAAATAACCTTTTCAAAAACTTCTCTTGCTTTGTTGCATTTTCATCGATTGCTTCTTCATCGACGAAATCGCATACTTGCATCATAAATGTTTGGAATGCATCAAAGTCCATAAAACTTGAGCCTGATCCAACGGTGATTTGTGATTGAACAATAGAATAATAACGATCATAGATGAGAGAAACAATTTCAGGACTGAAGTTGGGTGTTTTGGGGAGATTTCGGATTTCTGTCCTTTTGACAAACGAAGAGATGTTCTGAAAAATTGTATTTCTGTGTCGCGTCCGGTGCTTTTCGATTGTTTCCTCTGTAATCACAGAAAATTCCTTAAAGGCCGTAACAAGAAGTTCCTGGAATTTTGTAGCGTGAGCAGCTTTTGGGCTGTTTGAACTCGGGTGTGCGGGTTGGTCCAATGTGTGAAAATACTCCTTGAGAACCAGGAAAAAAGTTCCATCATCTTCCGCTTCTAAAAGCTCTTCTCCATTAATTTTGAGAATGGCAAGTGCAACCTGGAACAAAGTCTTAGGACCCTGCAAGAAAAACACATCTAAGATCCTGAATGCAAACACCAAAGGCATTGACGTCAAGTACAAACATAGGAACCAAGGCAAGGAGATGACAGAAAGTTGAATATCATGTTTGTTTAAGTGATTCCAAAGCATGGGGATTTTCTCCTCGACCAAAGACTCGAATACCTTCTGATCCAAAAGAGTGCCGTACATTGTTTTGGAATAGTAGCCTGGAACAATCCTCTCACATATGTTGCTGAGGCACCAGAAAGCCTGTTCTTCAGACATATAAATGAGCAAAGCGGCAGCAACAATGTTCATTGCTTGACAGTAACCAATCTCCGGATTTTTCCACGAATATGCAACCAATACACGACGTAAACGCTCAATTCCTTCAGCTTCTTGGTATGCCGCGTATTCGGGTAAAGACCGATACAAGTCTTTTGAGATCTCCTCAATTGCAACGGATTTTTTACCAACATGATCCTGAAGGAGTGCTTCGTATGCGCCCATCAGATCTACTCTTAAATACATTGATCCGCAACATAACTCCCAGATTTCACCACGCAAACGATTGGGCAAACCTACCCGGACAAGTTTATAGAACATTGGCGTTTTCACTATTGCTAAATTCCTACCTTCTGCGCGGAAAAGATCAAACCAAAGTTTCATCTTAGACCGATCGCGGGACTCTTTAGGATTTCCCGGGAATTTGAATTCTATACCGAGACCGCCAGGGGGCATTTTTTCTACTGGCTCTGAAGAAACCTTGTTCTTCGTTAGAAGATACTCTGAGTAACACGTGTGAATAAATGGTTGGAGGTGTTTGACATTGCCCATATTCGCTTTTAATGCAGCTTTGAGTTCATACGAAAAACGCTCACTTTCTGAACGGAGTCCGACCAAGTAAAGCTTAATTGTAAGTTTTGATTGCATGATCAACTCAAGTGCAAATCCGTAGGAGCTGGTTGGGAGTCGCTCCACTTTTTTTATCGTAGAAAGATGTACTACAAATGAGCAATTGCGGCCATCAAATATATCTTGGAAGACCAAAAACCGCTGGGTGAGATAGAGACGACCCTGGGGATATTGCAAGTTTCGATATGCATCTCTTACTGCTTCAGAGCCAAAACTTATCTCGACCGCAGATTCATTAACAATCGTTTGGCCAATGGGGAGACGATGTTCTCGGCAAAAAAGTTCGTCTTTGCTGAGTTCGGCCTGGTTATTGCGCTCCACAACCTGTTTGAAAGTGTTGACCGCCTTATCTCGAATGTTATTAAAAAACGACATTTTGGGCTTCAATTGTGGGTGATTTTTGAACCCTTATGATTGTTTATTAAATGAGTGATTTACTGAGGGTGAAGTGCTGCGGGTGCGATCAAATCTGGGCAGGAGCAGTGCACTGATTACGTGTTTCGAGTCCAGCCAAGAATGAGAAATGGCACATGTAGGGGGAAATATTTACTTTGAGCTGCTTCTTTTTTCTATTTATTTCCTAAAGATTTCGATTTGGAATCGCGAATCTATTTCTAAATTCGTTTAAATCCAAGTTTATTCTAAAAAAAATTCGGGTTTGCGTAGGAGGAATATTTCGGTTCGTCCTCGTGGCGAGTAAATTTCGCCAAGCACTAATTCGCATTTGATTACGTGGACTCGTGGAGACAGTGCGATCAACGTCATTGTATTTGTTACCACAATTCAGCATTCTTTTTCCCACTTCCTCTTGCAGCCAAATAATCGCATTAAACATAGGAAAAAGTTTATTGTCGAGCGTGCTTATTTTTTAAAAAAAGTAAAACTGCTCTGAAAAATAACTTTGCTTCGGGACTTTGATTCTGGTTTTAACAATTTTATTCAAATTTTTGATTTTTAACAAAATTTAATTAAATTTCGAAAGTTTCTCCAAGCACTAAAGTTGTTAAAGTAATTTATTTAGAAATTAATTTAAAACATTAAACGGCTAGTAGAGTGACAAAATTTTTTCGTTCTTTCAAAAAAAAAAAAAAAAACAAAAAGAAATACAATAATTATACGGTAAAATTAAGGTAATTAGGCAGCTCCCAAATTGTTATTCTAATTTTAGGTCAGTCAAATCAAAGTCTATAACGGAAGTATGGATTCTCCTTATCAGTCAAATCAGCAAATTCAATATTGACAAGACCCTCAAGAGGTTTAAGATCCACCAGGGCCATTTCTTTTTCCTTCTTCTTATTGAGTCTCCAGTAATTAAAGTATGTAGCTGCAATGATGACCAATGTGGCGCAGTCACAAACAACAAAACTGATCTTACCACCAGTGTAAGAAGGTGCTTGTTTGGAGATGAAGGTTTGTGGTCCAATGATGTTTCCAACACAATAACCGATTAGGAAAACAGCATTAGTGGTTATTTTCTTGGTGTGACCAGCAGTATTAGATGCAAAACACGACAATGCACAAATAGTGGTCACGGGATAAACATACATCAAGTAATATCCAGCTAGACGCACACTCTTTTGATGTGCAAAGGCCAACATACAAGAAGCAGCAATGGCAATAGCCATGGCAATTAAGGAAATAAGCATTCTGTGCTTAAAAATCGGTGTGCTGGCGGCAAACAAAATACATCCCACGAATTCCACTGCACCTGTTGGCATATTCATGTACAACGACTCCTTCAGGGTGTAACCGAAATCAGATTTCAACAAAATACTTCCAAAGTTGGTTAAAGCACCATTGGGAATATTTGAAGCAACTCCAAAAAAGAAATAAAGCCAAGTGTTGAGATCGAGCATTGCCTCTTTAAATTGGTGAATTTTAAAGTGCTTATTACCAAAACCTTGTTGATTGGATCTGATTCTTTCAACAACCACCTTTTTTTCTTCCTCATTCAAAAACCATGCAGTCAGAGGTGCGTCGGGGATATGAATATAAAACAAAATACCTGTGACTATGGTGATGACTCCGGTAACTATGAAAAGAACTCTCCATCCTTCAATTGAGAAATGATGATCATTTGATGCAACACCGTACGCAATACCTCCGCCAATGATGATACCTAAACCATTACACGAAAACCAAAGAGCAGTACGAAGAAATTGCTCTTCGGCTCTATACCACTGACTGGTCAAAATAACCATGGCCGGAGTTACAGCAGATTCCAACATACCTAAGACTGTTCTCAAAGTGATAAACCCAGCGTAATTTGTTGGAACAGCATGTAAGCACAAAATACAGCCCCAAACTATAATGAACGCAGAAATAGTTTTGGCAAGCGGAAATCTTTGTAAAATGGCATTTGCGGGGAACTCAAATGCCAAGTACCCCATATAAAACGAGGTTCCACACCAAGAATACATATCACCAACCATGTTGAAGTCTTTTTTTAATCCCATTACCGCTGCGTAAGAAGTGGTGGTCTTATCCATGAATTGAAATGCATACAAAAGACATACTAACGGGAGTAAGTAGAGGTCAGTTTTTCTCAAAACCTTCTTTTTCGTCTCCTCGTCATATTCTACCACACCCTCTTCTGAATCAATAACTAAAGCCATGGCTTCATCAACGTCACCAGTCACCGGAATTTCTCTACCTTTAGCGGAGGTGAAACTAGTGATGGTGGCAAGGTTACCCACATTACCTTTGTGAAACGATACTATGGGTTCCAAAGGACTTTCGCTTTCCAACAGCTTTTTCTCGTCAGTCATTGCTCTGTAATGAATGGTCTACGCAATTTACTGGAAGCTAATCATCTTATTTATGTACTTTGTCAAAATTTTCACGAACATGTACTATTTTTGGCGCGTTATGATCACTGATCGCGATTGCATTCTTATCAAACCCTTATCAGCAAGACTCACATGACGACCGGTCCGAGACCCCGCCGTGAATGCGGCAATTTGAAAAGCTTTTCAGCCGCGTAGCTTAATTTGCAGGAACGAATAATTTTTCATGCCGAATTACGCCTTTTGGTAGACGCTACCCACATTCAGTTCACTGCTTCGTCATAACTTGTGATGTGGAGTCGCAGAAGACTTTCCTTTTAAATTTAATTTAGTTTCCGGCGAAGTCTCCTCTACTCTTGGTAGAGTATGAGATGAGACATGCTCTTTTTGCATGTTTGACACCTGCGCACTAACCCTCGATTCTTGGCGTTGCACCTGATTGGATCCCACGGAATCTTGCGTGCGAACTTCTTGTAAGTCTTCTAGAGCCATGTACAGAGAAAAGTCTGAAATTTGTTTGAGCGGTGTGCTGGCCTTTTTTCTCTTTCGGATCTTGAACTTATTCCCGATAATTCTTCCGGCGTTGCTCAAGAATATTTTTACCACATCTTTTTTCAATTGCTGGACAAAGTCGTCACTCGTCCATGTCTTGTGACTGTAATGAATTTGCGGCAAGTGGAAATCGAGATCGTGAACATCGATTATATTCAAATGCTTAGGCGCTTTAAAACTTATGCATAATTTGGTTTTGTTCACTCTGAAGTCGCCAACCACAAAATATTGGGCGGATCTCTTCATAATTAGAGTGATATCATCCGGAGTCTCTTTATCAGTAGCCTTTTTGTGTGCCTTTCCCATAATTGATTGCGAATGTCTCAGTGGACCCTCGTTGGATGTCACAGAAGTGCTTTCTCCACTGGCATTATCTCTCAGCGAGGAACTTCTTGTAAACACCGAAGGGGAATTACTTTTGCTACCAATGCTTCGACTCCACAAGTTCTTAAAAGCCTTTGAAGGCGAAGTGACGGTGGTGTGACTTTCCATACTATTGACATCGCTATCGGATTCATCGATTGAAGAAATCTCTTCTTTCGCTTGCGAGCTGTCCCCATCATTAGTTTTCCCCTCATCTTTTGGAAACAAATAGCTGAATAAAGCCGTTGTAGTGTCGTAGTCAAGTTGAACTTGCATGGGTTGAATCAGCAACTCTGCATTTTTCATCATCCTGATTCCACCAACAGGATTGAGCATCTTCCAATTCATCGCAACCATAGGCTTGCTCGAGTCATAACCATCCAGTTCATTCTTGTCTTGATTCTGCTTTATCAATGGTCGGAGGAGCTCAGGATACACCGCTTCTTTTTGTAAGTTGAAACCCTGCATCATAGATATCTCGACGGAATTCGCGTTTGATCCATTTGCTTCTTCCAATCTGGTAAAACTTGACTTCGCGCAAGCAAAATCAATAAATGGTTCCCTCGTGTCATTAAGAAGGTGGAATATAAGCTGATCGACATGTATAGTCCAAGCGCTGCTCGTAGATTTCAAACCACTATAATTTGAGCACTTCGTTTCCAAACTCTTGATAATAATCCCTAGTTCAATCTTCATACGGCACAATTCAAATTTAAGATGAGTGTGCTCTTTTCTCTTTTGCTCCGAAAGTTTGAGGCTCTTTTCGTTCATCTTCAAGATCAAGAATCTGCAAATCCGAATATTATTCTGCAACAATTTGATCTTTTCTGCAAGGTCAGCAAAATCAGACGCATCCGTGACAGAGGAAATCTGTTCGATTCTCTTGAGAAAATCATGTTTTTCATTCCCGTGAATAAGAAGATCGGTCAAGATAAAGTAGAAAATACAATACTGGACAGATGTGGAAACGATCACAAGTCTCGGGATATGAACAATGATCTCGCTCTGACGTGCCTTTTCAGTACGCGTATCGATTGCAAGCGTATTTGGCTTCTTAAGCGAAAGCGCGAACGTATTCTTCTCAAATATAAGGTTCTTCTCGTAAACTTCAAGGTTATTCCCATCTTCGAGATGAATCCAAGGTGACTTTTTATCGTTTAGATCATCAGATTCTTTTGGCTTCGAAGCAATCTCATCATCTTGAAATGCCAAAACGTACGTGTCTCTACAAAGAAGGCCGTAACGGGTTTCCAAGTGAGAAGTATTCACTTCAGACTCTGTGATAATATCGTCAGTTCCTTCATGATTGACACGCAAAACACGAAGCTCGATATCCTTGGAAACCATGAGAGCACAGGCGTCTGGATTCATCTCACTTTTAAGATGGACTTGGGGATTGATAAATTTCACAAGGTAGTTGGGCTCAATCTCTTCCTTATCGGATTCCAAATTCGTCAAGTATTCTTCAAAACCTTCTATCACATCATTTCCACAGCTAAACTTACTCTCTGGTAGAAACGAGGGTTCAGTCGCAGATTGGTTTCTTTTCTGTTCGGAGCTCTTCAAAAGTTTGTCCATCAAATCCAAGGCCTTACGGGTCATGGCTAATGCCTCCGTTCTTCTGTGACTTGAAATTGAAAGGAATGATGTAAACAAATCTCTCACCCGATTATTCCACTCTAATCTCAAGTTATGAATGAGGAACCGATTGTGATACGTGCTAAGAAGAGAATTCGTATTAGTAACTTCCCGCGCTTGTTCGAGAGAATCAATTCCTGAGTACATCAGTAGAGCATGGGTCATGTGTCTGTTTAAATCATTCGTATCACCACTCATTGTCGAAACACGTGAATTCTCTTTGCAAATTTCGTTGACGCTTGGCACGCACGAACTATTTTGATACTTCTCCTGAAGCCGGCGCAAATGTTCAATCTTTTTTTCCCAGTGAGACACATCCTTATCGGTATGGATGTCACGAGTAGAAGTCTCGCTTTGATTTGCCTCTTTCGACTTCCTGAGAAAGTCGTTTAACTTGGCCTTCACATCCATTGTTCGCTGTTTAACCAACTCTGCTTGAGTTTCTTCTGGAGAGTTTGCGCCGATCAAACAAGAATGCGCGGGCTCTTTTCCAAAGGGATGTGATCCTTCAGGTTGTTCAAGAGTGAATTCTCTAAAGTATGTGAATCTTGGCGTGCTGAAAAACGGAACGACATCCACTTTTGTATTAGGTGAAAGTATGTCATGTTCTTCAATCTCGGTAAAGTCATCGAAATCAACCCAAGGAAGATCCTTTTCCTCGGCGATCAAGCCCTTTCCTGATGATTTGTTATCGTTCTGTACACGAAAGTTGTGAAATGACTCAGCATCAACAGCCAGTTTTGAATCCCCTGCATAATAAGACAAAAGTTTGCCAACCATTGAAATATCTTCAAACTGTGCAAAAATAAGTCGAAGATCGGCATCTGAAACTTCCACTTCTCCTAAGTTCATCTTAAGCTGTCTAACTTTTTTGTCAATTCCCAACTTCTCGTTAATGTATCTGGCAATTTCACGTCTTTGGTGCAAGTCAATCGCACATTTGGCAACTTTTCCTTTCAACCCATGTGCGAGAACATTATGGTTAGTCTCTTTACCTCCGCTTGAGAAATAGAAGTCAGAAACAGTAAGAGGTTCAAGCACAAGTTGATACTTGAGTGTGAACAAATGAGGACCAAATTTCACCGATGATTCATTAAATGCCAGTTTCTGAAAAAGTTTTCCTTCCCTTATCGGAAGAGACACGCCATCATTCAAAGTTTTCCACCAAACTTTGAAGTACTCCATTGTTAAGGGAGTAAAATACGCGAAATTATGCGAATTTCCTTTTTGAGACGAGGAATTAACAGATATAGCAAGATGGGTGTAATCAGAACGAAACTCCTCATAGGAGTCGGGGTGATAATCATATTGCGGACCTGTCACAGTCACCTCATAATGAGGTTTAAAACAATTTGTACGTTCCATATTGGCACTGAGCTCCTTCGCATTCTTGTCTTTGTTTCTCTCGAATAAAAATCCAAGTTTCCACACGACTTTCTCATCGGAAGAAAGCTTCATGACTCTCTTTTGGAACTTCTCCATTTCAGCATCATCATCGGGATCTGTGCTCGTATTCAAAAGACTCCACGCTCGGCCTTCAGTAGCAGAATAATTTGGAATACCGAGTATAAATCCATCACTTTCAAGAATCACTAATTCTGACTGCTTGCCAGTATCGTTGATACGTAACGAAACATTATCTTTCCAACAAAAGACAAGACCAGAGCTATTGCCAATAAGTGAATAAGGTGAAAGAGAACTTTTCATATGAAGGCATAGTTCATTTTTAATGTTGAAGGTGGCTTTTCCGTGCGCTATCAAGGCCATCTTATCCCACCAACCCAACGGACTATCGTCAATCTCCGGTTTTGTGAAATTTTCGAATGCCATCATGGCACTCAGGAGAGCAGGCTGGTAAGATTTACACCAACTTATCACACAAGCTCTATCAGTGTTAAGAGATGACTCCAAATCAAACATAATTTTCACCGGGGTCAATGTACGCACGACAACAACAGAGTAAAAGTTATCAATAATCCGCAGAGCCTTTGTTGCAGGAGAAAACGGCACAAAAATTTGTCTAAGCTCTTCAGGAATACCAACCAATTTCTCATTTATCACAAAGGTACCCTTTAAATCCATCACTGGTGAATCTGGATCGCCACTGCTTGGAAAGGATATAAATGGAAGAGCATAGTCTCGCAAACTCATGTATACCGAGGAACTTCTCCAGTGGATAAAAGCAGGTACCAAGATGGAATATTCAAGATGAGGCTGACCCTTACCATGCTTATTTAAAAAATCATCGATATCATCTAAGTGTGGATCATCGACAATTAGGTCAAGGTCTTTAAAAACACCCTGAAATTGCGGGGGTCCACGTGAGTATTCCTGAATGTCAAACTTGGATTTCATGAGCTTGTTGACGCGATCAGAACCCCAGACATTCTCCATACGTTTCTCCCAAGATTTAAAATGTGAAGCCTTGAACCTTTCAAATTTATTGACCCATGATACGGAGAGGTCCTCAAGTAAACTCTCATAGGCATCAGCAATAATTTGTTCCGCTTCTTCTTCTGATATTTGCTCATCTTCATCATATGGGGTATCATTTGAGGTATCATTTGCATCTAGAACATTCACAGAAGATGACTCCTCTTTAGATCCCAGGCTGCTTTCTTTTGTCGAAGAGTTCATCCCCTCTCTATGTGACCCAGGTCCAAAATGCTTGGAATTGTTCGAAATATGATCCCTTTTTCCTTCGCAGAATCTTTCTTTAAAGCTCGATTTCTGGGAATGTTTAGCGGACTTTCCGTGATCATTAGCACCTGAAGTATGAAATAGGGCTCGTGCTAACAGAGTCGCCTTCTTCTTGTGCAACTTGCCCAAGAATCTTCTGTTCCCCACTGAAGAATTTGAAAGTGACCCACTTACATGCGAGCGGAACTCCTCCGCCTTTTTATCGAATGCGGCTAACTTTCTCCTCCTCTCCACATTTTCAATTGCACCAAACTGGTAAATGAGTGCAAGTTGAGTCTCGAAGTCATCATTCTCCAAAGTTATACCCATAACATCAGATTTCAATTGAATACGAGGAATTGCCAATGGTTTCATCGCTTTAGGGCTCATTCTTTCATACTCACGAATATCTTTCGACAAATGCTTGAAATTTTTCCGAATCTGCATTGCTGCTTTAGCAAATGTGATCACATTATCGATCACCGTATATACAAGAAATTGAAACGGAATGTTAAACCTGAGAGCTTGAGTCTTCAATAAAATTTCCTTTCGAGAAATTAAATCGAAATCAACATCAGTATTTGTAATTGAAACAAGCCTGGACCAAAGTTTCGTGGTTGGGTGGACAACATAGAGCCTGGTGTAACTTATTTTACAATGAGGTGATAGCATTGCATTTTTCAAATTGAAACTATCAATCTCAAAAAGTACGTCCACATCATGTGGTAAGCGAGCAACAACGCTAAGTGATCCGATTTCGACGTCGAGATCAACAATCTTGGAGACTTGGGAAAGTTTTTCTGCTTGTTCTTTGGAATAGGTTTTCTCGACCCGAGGCGCGATCAACTCTACTAAAGTGTAGGCATATAAAATGCACCACACTAAATAAATGTCAGCGCGTCCGTCAATATGTGGAACAGAAAGAAGAAGCTTATTCTTGTTTCCGGGAGTGTTACCAAGAATAATGTCTTCCACACTCAAAACCTTCTTCACAGTTTTGACGTTATCTTTAACATCAAACAGGGAGAAATCACTGAGTCCCGACTCTAAACTGGCTGAATCAGAAACTTCAACTTCACCAAGCGGATCTGCCCTACGAGTGTCAACGTCGTCGAAATATTCACTGCTGTAGTCACTCAACGTATTGACCTGTAAATTCTTCAAGCGCGCTTCAAAGAACTCTTCATTACGCTTGTAATTGATATCAAGATCATTTGCCAAGAAAGACGCTCCTCTTTTAAAGTCAGCCAAGTCAATATCCTCACCCAAGACCTCGTCATGAATAATATGCAGCGGCAATCCATCATTACAAATCACATAGGACAGAAACAGCGTCGCCCGGAACTTGATGGAGTGAATAATCGGAGGCAAAACTTCAAAAATATCAATCAACTCTTTTTTGTGTTGGTCATCGTCAGTGCTTTCATCACTAATAAATGGGATCTCACCTTTCTGCATGGAAGAGCACGCTCGATTAAGACTGTTAATGTTTGCTTCGCGAACTCTTCGTATGACCTCAAATATCATTGTATTCACAGATTTGAGTTGCAATCTTTTTGTTGACATCCTAAGCGCTATTTTATGGGTATTTAAACAATACCCAATCAACGAACTGAGAGCGGACATAAAGATCCTATCCTCTTCAACCTCCAAATATAGGTTTCTCAATTTTAAAAAACTTTTCAAGGCTATTGGCGTCGAGGAGGTGCAACGTTTTAGCAAAAGATTTCCAAGGTTTTTGCTGGAGAATTTGAAGATCGCAGCTTGGGCACCGACATTACTAACGACATTTTCTGAACACTTTCTCAGGAATTCAACTTTATCTCCTTTCGGCAAATGAATTTGACCTTTCAAATCAACCATAATAAATTTCACTGTGCTCTTTCTGATAGATTCGAGATAGTTGAGAAGGGTACTATGAGAGTCACAATTTTTGCTTGCGTCAGATGAGGAGCCCGATGACTTCAGATCAAGTAAAAAATCTAGTTGATCAAAGTAGATGAAAAAAGAAGGATTGGTCAAGCTTAGCGTGGTGAGCAAATCCACAGTGAACTTATCTCTATGGTCTGACTTAGCTGCCCGATAAAAGTCAGAGAGATCAATCTCAAGAATGTAGGTCACTGAAGGGATTTCCATACTTTTCAGTCCCAAGTGATAGAGTTGGGCTGCAGTGATATAGGAAGCTACCTTAGCCATGGTTTGCTGTTTGTATGATTTTTCCCGAGTATAATTGAGCGAGTAACTGGATGATACCACCTTCACCTCCTTGAACTCAATCTCACTTTGCTCTAATTTTAGTTGAATAGAGGATATCATATTGAGTTTGGACATTATACAGCTTAATGAAGGAGGCTTACCTTTGCTCTTCAGTGTGGTTTTCCTTCTCTTTCTCTTTTCCAAGAGCTCTGAAAGCTTTCGAATACGCAATTGTCCCAAAATGAATAAGATATCAAAGTTGGATAAGCTGACTTGTACTTTGTTAGAGTCGGTAGATGTTGCTGAAACCACATCACATTTAACACTTAACTCCAAGTTGTGAAATAGGTGTAGTCCCTCTACCTGACGGCTAGCATCATTGACATATCCATCAAGGATAGAGATAGAAATCCGTTGCCTCGAATTCTCGATATCACCAAAGCTTTCGACCTTAACATAATCTAAGTGTAATGAAACGTCGTCTTCAATTGCGTGATGATAGAATGACACATGGTAAAGATGTATAGAAAACTCATTAAGCCAGCTTTTTTTGAAGAAGAGTTTATGGGCAAGCCTTGGGACCATAAGAGAGATATCCTCGGACATCAGTGGGATGTCTGGAATTGGTGATTCTGACCTTGTTTTCTTCTCTTCAGTAACTTTGTTTTTAATCACAACAACTCCACTTATATTTAGTGTTGCCAAACGGAAAGGCTTCATCGATTTCCAGCTAAAGCTCAATTTCAAGTGAATTTTATTAATAGTGATTGTTACCCCTGGGAGGGTAATAGTGACCCCACATAATGAGAGCCAGCCAAAAGCTTTTACGCGTATGTGTGGAAGAAAATTCACTAGCATAAGGCAGCCAGCATAAGCCAAAACTAGGCCCATAAGGAGATTGTAGATCAACATTCTTTTGTTGGGATATAACACCAGGCGTAGACCAATAAATAATAAATAAATAGTTTTATGTTGGGACAAAGCAATTGGATGAGCAAAAGAGATAATGACCGTCACTATTCCACGAATCTGGGATTTCGAGCTTCTTAGAAAAAAGTGAGGATATTTCTTATTCCTTATATCGTTCCTTGCAATTCGATGTGTTAGTTTTCGAAGTGGTGAGTGTGGATTTCAGCGGCAAAAATATGACGAAAAGAAAAAAATAAAAACCTTAATTTCATTTGTCTCACTATTCGCTATGCGGGGGTCGGATGGCGGATAGCAACCGAGCCGGTGCGTCCATTGACAGTTCCGATGCAAAGAAATACGACACATGCTCAGACTTGCATTAGGAAATTCACCAGCACTTGTTATCATTGACCTTCAATAGCCCCTCGATTTTTCCTATCAAAGTAAAAATATTCAACTTTTTTAAGGTATTATACCCATTTAAAAGAAAAAGAAAAAATATGAGAGGTGCCAGAACTGATAGTGCCATATACTAAGAGAAATCTGGAAATACAAGTGGGTCGTAATCTGTGCGAACTAAGATTGGTAATGGTCCGACTCAATTAAAGCGACGGCCGAGTAAAATTGGCTCGCCTTGATGCATTAGTTATATTCAGTTGATTTTCTTTTTCAAAAATTTTTTGATATGAAGAAGTTTGTACTGTTTCTGTGCTTGATGTGTATCGAAAATTTAATATCCGAAACTTGCCCCCACGGATCTGTGTATTACTATATCGGGCAAGGCGTGTGATCGGGAATAATCGCGGGATTCATTCTCTCCTTTCAGAAATAGATCATGTATTGCGGCCCTTAAATTGTTTTCAAATATCTCTTTCTATATCTTGGTTCATTCTTTGCCTTTAATCAAAGTGCCATCACGAAAAAGTAAATTTCGCGTCTCCTCCAAGACAAGGTTCGCAACCCAATAAATTGCAGATTAGACGGCTCACCCACGAAAGCGCACTTGTACAAATTTATTACGTAAAAAGGTGAGCATGATCGTTTCCTGTAGTTATTATTAGTTCTCTTTTTTTTTTGCCGTGAAATTGAGTTTCACTTCGATTAACGAAAATTCCTTCAAGAGTCAATAAAAATCTTTAACCCTTAAGCCCCGCCTGGAATTAATTCCGCCTAAAAGAACCAGTGGGGCGTGCGCCACCCAAAGCTTGCCGCCACGAGAACCTCACCGTGCTGTGCGAGTGCACTACTATGAAGCTCCACAGTCATAGCGCCTCCAGCGTAAGCTTGAACGATCTAACAGCATACAAGAATTTCCCAACCAAAAAAACCAATTTTCCCTAAATTTTCATTAAAAAAACGTACCCGAAATTTTTGCCATGGAAGAACTTGGAATTTTGCCGCCCGTGGCTCCCGCAATGTCATATTACAAGCCTAAAGACACCGCTTCTCAAGAGGACACCGATATCTACTTGAAGTTGAAGAAGTTGGAAAAAGAATTGGATCTTTTATTGTTGCAAGAAGATTACATTAAGGACGAGCTGCGCCATTTGAAGCGGGAGTTGGTGCGTGCTCAGGAAGAGGTCAAGCGTATCCGCTCGGTGCCTCTTGTCATTGGCCAGTTTTTGGAACCAATAGACGAAAACACCGGTATTGTGAGTAGTACCACGGGCTCCAACTATGCGGTGCGGATCTTGTCGACTTTAGACAGAGAGTTGTTGAAACCTTCATCTTCTGTGGCGTTGCACCGTCATTCTAATGCATTGGTGGACATTTTGCCACCCGAAGCTGATTCTTCGATTGCCATTGTTGGCGACAACCAAAAACCCGATGTTACGTATGCTGATGTTGGTGGTTTGGACATGCAAAAACAAGAAATCCGTGAGGCCGTAGAATTGCCCTTGACCCAGGGAGACTTGTACTCGCAAATCGGTATTGATCCTCCTCGTGGTGTGTTACTCTATGGCCCTCCAGGTACAGGAAAAACGATGTTGGTTAAGGCCGTGGCTAATTCCACCACAGCATCTTTTATTCGTATAAACGGTTCGGAGTTTGTGCAGAAATACTTGGGTGAGGGTCCTAGAATGGTCAGAGACGTTTTCCGTTTGGCCAGAGAAAACTCGCCTGCCATCATTTTCATCGACGAGATCGATGCTATTGCCACCAAAAGATTCGACGCACAGACCGGTGCAGACCGTGAAGTCCAAAGAATCTTGTTGGAATTGTTGAACCAGATGGATGGTTTTGACCAGTCATCAAACGTTAAGGTTATCATGGCCACGAATAGACAAGATACTTTGGACCCGGCATTGTTGAGACCAGGTAGATTGGACCGTAAAATCGAGTTCCCCAACTTGAAAGACAGAAGGGAAAGACGTTTGATCTTTTCCACCATCGCTTCCAAAATGTCCTTGGCCCCCGAGGTGGATTTGGACTCCTTAATTGTGCGTAACGACCCCTTGTCTGGTGCCGTGATTGCCGCTATCATGCAAGAGGCTGGATTGCGTGCGGTGAGAAAGAATAGATATATGATTTTGCAGAGTGATTTGGAGGAGGCCTACGCTGCCCAAGTGAAGACCGGTTCCGAGCATGACAAATTTGATTTCTATAAGTAAGGTTTGTCTAATAATCACAAAAGGCTGTAGATAGCAAGTCCTGGTTGTAAGCTTTGTAAGTTTGAAAAATCAAGATGGTCCATGTCCAAATGATAGTTGTAGTTCCAAATATCTTCGAATAGACTGGCGTCGAAACTTTGTTTAAACGAAGCTATGGGCGAAATGACGTAAACTTTATCATACTTGGAGGAGACTTGCTCTACAACCTTGCGAACTTTTCCGGTCTCCATTCCCATGACGTCTAAAGAAAGATTTTTGCTTGTGTCAAAGCTCAAGGAATCAACACTGGCGTCATCAAGCGATACAATTTGTAAGGTTTCTGTCTTTCCCTCTAACATCCAAGTAGGAGGATAGTAAGTTCTCCACCAAATTATTGCAGTGCCAGGACAGTTAAATACCGAATTGTTGTGAATGTAGTCAAGTGCTGGCACAACCCCACCCTGGTGAAAGATTCCCATAATCGCAGCCATTATTATGTTGAATGCAAGCCAAGCGTTCATCACGAGAGCAAGTACCCTAGGATAGTTCTTGCACGCCGATTCCAAGCTAGCCACATCAAAGCACGAGCATAAAAGGGGGACTACTGGAATAAGAAACCTTAATTCTTGATGAGGCACCAAAGATAAAAAAAGCACGCCACTGATAGCCGAAACAAAGGGGGTTGTTTTCCAATAACTGTTTCTGAAACGTGGGAGCAAGAGAATAAGACCTGGGCCAAATATTTGAGGTAAATTGATCAAAATATGCGTGTAATATGGGTGCAACCCGTGATGAGCCAAGTTTTCAAGCTTGGAGTTGTATACGAGATTGTTAATAGGCGTCACCACATATTGAGACCATTCCCATGGATTCTGCAAGATAACAGAGAAAGAGATGTCACGAAACAAAATTGTATCGACTAGAATGCAGGCCGCAGACACTATTGTAAGAACCGAAGTGGAGACAAAAATGATGTATGGCCATTTCCATGCACACTGTATGTAAAAGATCGCCGGAATGATGAAATATGCTGGAAAAGTCACTCTATTGAATACACCGAATGCGAAAGTCAACCCAATCGCCGCAGAAACATAAATTACATCGGACTTTGTGTACTGATGTTGAGGAAGACTTTTCATAAAACGCAATTCGTTAATTAAGTATACTGTGAGCACCACCAACACCGTTTCGATCGAGTTCGAAAATGTATGAGATTGGTAAACTAGCGATACAAAAGACGTCAGCACAAAGTAAATGGCCTTCACCCGCTCTTGTTTTGTAGGAAGCATCTTATAAAGGCAGTAATCGGTGACCACCCATGATATAGACATGAACACAAGGCGCACCAAGTACCATGTCTGCAATGGCAGAAGTGCAAGCCATTGAGCAAGTTTTAGCGGGATGTAGTAAACCGCTAATAGTGGAGCAAAGCTCCGAGCAGGAGACAGCAGCTCGAATTCCCAAGGTTCATTTGTAGCCAACAGAAATAATCGGCCAGCTAGGACCTCGAAACTTTGGAAATGCTCATCTGGATGGATGTATGAGTTTGAGAGCGCCAAAACAAACCGGAGGCCTATACTAAGAAGATAAACAGTACGCCAAGAAAAGTATGACATGACCTGAGTGTGAACTAACTGATGATATGTGGGTTTTTTTTTTTGTTTTTTGGTAATGAAATACTCGTCCTGTGACACGTCTTAGTACTGAGCTTATATTTTAGCTAGCATGCCCAACTGCGCGTCGCAATTATGGGGTAGGAGCCGAGCCATAGGTTTTATCTTTCACACGAATGGATAAAAGCTTACAATACGAGTAATATTTTGTTTTCTGCTTTTTCTTTTTTTTACTTTTCAGTATATGCTTAAATTATTGAACTATGCTGTTTTTTCTAATCTTCATCGTCGTAAACGTCATTGTTCACCACTGCAGTCTCCACATCACTAAGTCCATCCTCATCATTTGAAGGCAAACCAGCAGGCACTTCATCTTCCTCTTCCTCTTCTTCGTAGTCATCGGCGGCGTCCATATCTATGTCATCGTCATCTTCATCTTCGGAACCAATAATTCCAGCCTCGACAGCGTCGTCGATCTCCTCTACATACTCCACATCGGTGTCTGCATCGTCATGGTCGTTCTGGGTATTTGTTCCGTTCAAGATCTCTTTCTTCAACGAGCTTTGTTGCTCGATCATGGTCAAGCGGCCCTGCAATTCCAATAACTTGGGTAAAGTGCTGGCCTTTTTCGTGAGGATAGCATGCAAACTGGCCAACTTGTTATTGAGGTTAGGCATCGACGACAAAACACCACCATGAATGATAATGATCCACTTGAGCCAGAAGTTCATCTGGTCGAATCTTTGCTGCTGACGCGTGATTCTCTCAGACAATCTGTCCACGAGAATGATGGCCAATGAAGGGTCTAATCTTGAAATAGTGTTTTGCACAACCGAAGGGTCTCTATTGGCCAACACCGTCTCCAAAAGCGAGTGGTCGTTGTTTCTCAAGGCTTGCGAGAGCACCACCGTCAAAGTTCCAGCGGTATGTCTCTGAAGCTTTTTCTTGCCCAAGGCAGAGCGTCTTTTGCTGCCTCCAGACAATTTCTCCATCCGTTCGGCCAACGTTTCATCGTCGTCATCCTCATCTTCACTATGCACAAGATCGGTTTGGAAAGCATTTCCTTCTGTCACCACTGTTTGGCCTTCATTATAAAGCTTTGGTGCAGCTACATCATGGCCGGCTTTAGAGTGGCTGGTGGGTTTGATTTCTTGTCTGGATTTTCTAATCACCTTGGCTCCGGAAAATGCCACTCCGGTCTCAGAATGCCATGGAACCGCATCGAAACGTGCGATAGAAGCATTTTCTGTCCATGTGGTATGCAATACACTTTCCGTGATGGCAATGGCATTGATCACCAAAAGCTCGTCGTCTGGGTTTCTGATTTCGTCTTCGGGACGCGAATACTTGATCGATGCGTCCGCGTGTTTAGATTGGACACTGTTTGCAAGTTGCTTTCTTCTCTTTTTCGACAGTTCTTGTGCCTGCGGTTCGGACAGCAATGGGTTTGAGAAAATCTCAAGCGTGCCGGTTTCAGTAATGGCGGCCACGATCGAAAGGTCCCCAGAAACACCCAACGCAATTTGAGACACCGAGGCTGGAGCCACCAACACTGCCTTGGTGGCATTTCTCGAGATGGAGTAAACGTTAATGAACCGGTCACCTTCGGCCGCAGTTAAAAAGAGATCTGGGTCGCTGACCACGGGAGTAATGGCAATGATGGGCTGCACGTGTGCGGGGAAAGACTTGACAATGGTTTTTGCAAGTACATCAACCAAATATACATTGTGAGTACCGACAAGCAAATGAGGTTCGTTCTGGTACATGACGGTAGAGAGCTTCGACACGGCTTCTACGGAATCAAGCATGTCGGAAAGACTGAAAGTTTGCAAAAGAGTGAATGACAGTGTGTCCCACTCATAGAAGTTGCCCTCGGCATCAGCACACCATGCGGTTCTGGTGATGTGCGAGTAGTGGAAATCGGTGATTTTGGCATTTGAAGGGCACTGAAGCTCTTTCGAAATGCTGTTGGACGACGGCGTGTACACAAGCACGCTGCCGTTTGTAAGACCCACAGCTATTTCCGATGCAGAAACCCATTCCAAAGCTGAGATTTTCTGGCCTTTACTGAGGGAAAACAGTGTGTTCAACAGGTCTTGTGTCACAACTAAAGCCTGCACTTTCACTTGATGTGTGTCCAACGCCTGCACCGCCTGGGCATAATGAGTTTTAGTGGGGTCGAATTTGGCGGCAATTAAAGAGCCCGACATTTTTCTTTTTGTTTCAAGTTGTAGGTATAAAAGTATGCGGTTTATGGAGAATGTCCTGTATTTTTTTCTTTGTGTTATTCAAAAGATTGTAGGCCAGATTTCTCCACTGGTTGATTGAGTATTTTGTCAATATTTAGTACAACCTCCAGACACCTCATGTCTGAGATGCGATGGGCAGGTTTTTTTCGCTTTGCGAAGCCATCGCTCTGTCACGTGAGAAGTGATGGGTGAGAGATGGCAGTTTGGGTGCTAACGATTTTATAAGATGTCAAGGGAGGTATATATTATTCTGTCAAAAAGAAAAAAGGGGTTAAAACTACCTTTAAAAGATTATTGATTTTGTTTTGTTGAAATTATCGTAATCATTTTGGGTGTTTCAAGAAAGAACAAATACAATATGATGTTTGAGACATTTTTGCATCAAAGTTAACCACTTGTCAGATTTTTATTTACTTTCGTGATATTTCTTTTTGCGTATATAATTGTTTTTTAGTAGAACGTAATTCACTTCTAATTCGATTTACTCAAAGTATTCATGACTTTTGAAAACTTTTCAGTAAATTTCAACTCCTTGGGCTTAATATTTTTAGGGAGATGATAATTGGTTGCAAGAACTAATTTGGAGTGTGTGAGTATTCAAAAATAAGTCAGATGGTTCTTACACGGTTGATGAGGAATTTTGCAAAAAAGAAAGTGATTAAACTTGGGTAAATCAACATGATTATTATTGGAAAAACTAAGCTGAAATTTTAAACTGCTGATTTTTTACTTCGATTTTCAGTTTAGGGCCAGGAGCTTCTTTTAGTTAGCACCTCCAATATAATTCTGGAACATGACCTTTTTAGTTCATTGGATCAAAGCAGGTTACAAAGTCCCGCCTTTCCAAATAGTTTATGGTGATGTAACTTAATAACTTACCGGTAAGAGTTACCTACTTATTTCTCGCTTTTTGAGTCATGCTCAAAATGGCATGTCTATGATTAACACCCGGCTGAATTTGTTTAGACTAAAATGCTCATAAACTTGGTGAAAGGTTACATAAGAGCTATAATTCTATTCTGCACCTAATATCAAACAAAGAAATGAAATTTCATAATGAATGTTGTGGTATCTATAGTTTTATCTTAAAATCAAGCAAATTTTCAGATTCCCACGCTAACATCTCTGTATCAACTCGACTGTTTTTCAGTTTCATCTCCTATTCTCGTGGACGCGCGCTTATCGGATTGTTGTTGCAATGCACGCAGTGCTGGCCAGTCGCACTCGAAAATATAGAAGCAGGAATAAAAGGAAAACAATATGAAGAGAGACAAAAGTTTATCTTCTTCTGATTTGACTTGTTGTCACTTCAAACTTTCACAAAAGTGAGGTTTTCATCAATAGATAGAAATAGACATTGTTGCAAGCAATGTATGTTTTTCTTTAACCTTAATCTGAATCGCGAAATGACAAGTGGAGCGAATCTGCATCAACACAGATAATGGGAACCACACGACCTCAACCTGTAGTATACTCGTGTGTGCTTTAAACGGTGTCCTTTTACCTGCAAGTTTCAGCCTAAATACCCCCTAAAACTCCTTCAAAACATGCCTCTCTGTGGTGGTGGAAATAAGACGAGTATGTATTGGATCAACGGTCATTTGCTACCTCTGCCGTATTAATCTAAAGTTGTGAAAATTCATCTACTAACGCCTTAGTCCAACGAAAAATAGTCATTCTTGGTGACGGTGCCTGTGGAAAAACCTCGCTTCTTAATGTGTTTACACGTGGCTATTTCCCACAAGTCTACGAGCCCACGGTTTTCGAAAACTACGTGCACGATATCTTCATAGACGGCCAGTCCGTGCAATTATCTCTATGGGATACTGCTGGACAAGAAGAGTTCGACCGTTTGCGGGCTCTTTCTTACTCAGATACACACTGTATTATGCTTTGTTTTTCTATCGATTCCCCAGATTCTTTGGAAAACGTCCAGCTGAAATGGGTCGGTGAAATCGCTGATCATTGTGAGGGAGTAAAGCTTGTTTTGGTGGCCTTGAAATGTGACTTGCGTAATCAGGAAGAAGATCCTCTGAGCGTTCAAGAGGACGAGTCTTTCAACCCTTACTCCAACCAATCTTCAGGTATGCCTGGATTGCACAAGCGGTTGATTCCTTACGAAGATGGTCTCAATGTAGCCAAGAAAGTGGGTGCCTTGAGGTACCTAGAGTGTTCGGCGAAAAAGAACAGAGGCGTCAATGAGGCGTTTTCCGAGGCTGCTCGTTGTGCACTCAACGCCAAACCAAAGGGCCTGAACGAGAACGAGCCAGAGAAGAAGGGCTGTGTACTTATGTGAGCACTGTATCTGCCCATAGCATACTGGTATAATAGAAACACAGCAAAAGAAGGTATTAATATAACATCCTACATATTCGATCCACAGGTTTGTAGAGATCATCATCTGGCACCCTTTTCCATGCTCTTACTCCTCTTACTGCTCTTACTACTCTCTCTGCTTCAACTTCTACAGATCAGTCAGCTTATACCCTAATCCTTTATTGTTTACCTATGTACATCACTCTTTGAAGGGATTCTGCAAAGGCGTTTTTCTCACATCCCAAATATCCTCCGAACTGCCTTGCATCTTCTTTTCCATTAACCTGTGCCTGTAAAACTCTTGTACAGCTTTGCGTCTCTGTAATTCTTTGGGATTTTTAGCCACCGCATCGATATCACCATCATCAGAATTCGTGATTGCGCCGTTTTTAAGAGCAAACCATACTTTTTCACGTTGAGCTTCGCAGAGAGAGTATGTTCCGTACCTGTAGTAATTTCTCACCTGTCCACCAATAGAAAAACACTGTAATGCCTCGTCAAAGGCTGTGAGAACAGTCAAATCCGAAGGATAAGATTCCAAGTCATTTTCTCTCAAGGTCCGCAAAACTTCCTTGCGTTTTTCTGCGATTTGGGGATCTTTCTCTTCTTGAAAGTAACCCTGAAACTCTGCGAGCAATTTGTCATCTGAAGAATTTGACATTATAGAAAGTTCCTGATGAGGATGCTGAATATGAGATGTATGATAAAAGCCGAGCTTTCTGCGGGATGAAATTTATAGCTTATTGAAAACGAATGTTGGTTACCGTATTCTCTGTCTTGATTCGGGAACAACCACTCATTTTAGATCCGTAAAAATGAGAGTGCGAATCGGGAAATCACATTTCTCCCACTAATGAGACTAACGATTTTTTGGAATCACAAATTTATAAGTTTTCAATTTAATTTTCATTCTCGAACTCTTTTTCTTAAATACTATACACGGGAGCTAAGAGGCCAAATTAAGACCTTGGCTCCAAAACCAAATTACCCTTGGCCACCTCAGAATGACCACCCAGCAAAGTGAACACCGAGTGTCCTCTCACGTAGGTTTCAATGACACGGCCCTGGAATTTCATTCCATCGTACGCAGTCAATTTGTTCTTGAAAAATACCTGGTCGTTAGAGACAGTGTATGTGGCATTAGGGTCGAAAACAAGCAAGTCTGCATCGTAGCCCACGGCAATCTTACCCTTTTTATGGGAAAGGCCAATCTGCTTAGCAGTATTCCATGAGCACCATTTGGAAATCTCCGAGATGCTTACTGGAGGGCTCAATTTTTGACCCTCGGTGAAAAGAATAGGAAGACCGAACCCAACAGAGGAAATACCACCCCAAGCAGAAAAGAAATCACCCTTATCCAAACCTTTCAAGTCAGGCGTGCAAGGCGAATGGTCGGAAACAACGGTAGAAATCACATTGTTACGAAGCGCCTTCCACAAAAGCTGACGGTTTCCCTCTGTTCTAATAGGAGGACAACATTTGAAATGAGTGGAGCAATTAGAGATCTTTTCTGCAGTAAGCGACAAGTAATGGAAACAAGTTTCCGCAGTTATGGGCAACCCACGGGCTTTGGCTGCCATGATCAAAGGCACAGCTTCGTGCGTAGCTAAATGCACAATGTGAAGAGGAACAAGAGGGTTCTTCATTGAGCAGTGGATGATTTCAGCAATTGCCGTGGTTTCGAAGCTGTCGGGTCTCGAAGCTAAGAATGATGAGTAGAAAGTAGGGTCAACATCAGCCAAGTCCTTATCCTCCTGCTGTGCCATTTTCAATGGCTCATCGAGGTTCTGAACAAACTTCAGAGAGTCGAAATCTAAGGGTTTGGCTAATGGCGACCGGAATTTATCCAAGCTGGCCTCACGCTCGTGGTTTGGGTTGGCTAAACGGGCCAATCTTCCAAATTGTGGTTCCGAGGCTTGCAAATATGGCGATTTCGACAAGGCCCTGATCTGCAGTTCTGTCAAGTGCCCATCATCGAAAAACCGGTTGGCTCTATCTTGAGACAGGAACTCTGAATCTTTACTGGAAGGTCTGTGTCTGTTCAAAAGATTGAGCACGGGTTTAGGAGCACGATGGATAAAAGACGCTGACATACCAAGGTCAAGATTTTCCACCTCGTGCGCAATAGCATTATCGGAGTTATCGACGGAAAAGGAGTCGTCCCCGTCATCATCGTTTTCAGACCCAGATTCAGAGTCCTCGGTAATATCTTCGTCAAACGTAAAGTGAGCGTGGTTTTCGTTGGGGACTAATCTGGGGGTTGAGTTCCCGTGTTGCTCCACTACCACTGGAAGCAGGTCAGATTTGTGTGGTTGCATTTCGGCATGGAACATCAACACTGTTTGTTCACCCTTGACCTTTTTCATTGCCTTCATAATGTATTGCGGGTTGATAGCAGGAAATTCATCAACACCCGAATCAATCATGAATCCTTTGAAACCACGCACACCCATACGAATCAAAGGTTTCAAATCATTGAGATTTGAGGGCACCATACCGCCCCAAAATCCAACGTCGACCCAAGTTTTCCCCTTCGCAGCATTGATTTTCAAGTTGAAGTTTTCCACAGTAGTAGTAGGTGGAATTGCATTCAACGGCATATCGATGACCGTCGTGACACCACCAGCTGCTGCTGCCTGTGTACCTGTAGCAAATCCTTCCCATTCTGTCCGGCCAGGCTCGTTTAAGTGCACGTGGGCATCCACCAAACCGGGCATCACCACTAATGGAGACACGATTCGATAGTCTTCGGGCAAAACCGCATACGTCTCAAGCAAGGGATCATGGCTCGGTAAGATCAGTTTTGCAATGTGGAGAATACGGCCCAGCTCAATGGAATAGATGATTGTGGCTGGAATAAGCTTATCTTCCACAAGTACGTGGTTGGATGCTAATGCACGTGACATGGTATTAGCTTCGATAAGGCGATAGATAAGATGAATAGACGGATAAGAGAGCCCGGAACAAATAAATATGAAGTGTAATTAAGACAAGAAAAGAAGTAAAGGGGAAGAAGGAAAAGAGACCAGAGGTTATGGAAAATAAAAAAAAAAGGAGGTTACCAAGGAATGTGTACAATGAAGAGGATGCATGGAACGTGCCCATGTCTGATCTGAGTCAAAGGCTGCGCCGCGGGCCGAAGCGAGGTAACGACGTAGTGTATGATTTGGACCTTAAGGCTGATAAACAATAGTGCGAAATGACAATAGGCGGAAAATCTAACCCGATTGCACTCAGCGAATCAAAGCACACTGTGCGGGAAACCGAATTTGGAAAGAGACAGCGGCCAAGGTCGTATTTTTTTTTAAAAAAGAAAAAATAGGTTAGTTTTTAAGCTAGTAGTTTTTTTTAATATTTTGCATAAGACTTTCTTGTCAGTACCTTTTTTTTGTGCAAATAATTCGTCCCTTTGGAACTTTGAAGAAAAAATTTGACTCGTGAACCTGTCCTTGCGGAAATTCAAAGGTTGAGGTTTTCTTATCGCAACAAATTCATTGAACAAAAGTTCGCGCGCCGTCGGCGGTTTCCGGGCCGCTTCTTAAATTGCCTTAAATGCCCCATGACGTTTCCTAGCCTATTACGCATGTACAATTTCCAAACGAGGCGTTTGCTTTTAGTGAAGGAATTACGATTGCCCAAAAGAGCAACTTGCTAATGCCATTGATGATAGTAAAAGCTGTAATTTTTTTATTATTGAAAGATTTATTCTAAAAACTCCTTTTGAATGAATATACAGTGTTCTGGCTCAACGCATGTCAGATTTTACTAATTGATCTCGTCATTTATTTTATCGTGATCTATTTCGGCTTACTCCTAAGATGCAAGGACGGTGCAATTCTTGCGCCACATGCAACTTCGGCGTTCTAACATACTCTTTTCTGCGTCACTTGCAGCTCTTTCATTGAATCAGCCGCATGAAGTCAATTCAAATTAGTGACAACCGAGTAAAAATAAGAGACACGCAGCATAAACCTTCGTATACAATCCCAATTAGTAGACCACAAGCTGTTTGCCGTCTTTGCTATTAGCAATAGCCTCCTGGTATACCTTGGCCAAGTCTGAACCATCGAACTTCAGCTCCACGGATTTTGCATCAGTGAGCTTACCTTCCTCATACCACAGCACGATCTGGTCCATTGTGTCTCTCTTTAATTGCGGGTTTGTTTTCAAAAGCGCAGTGACCCAGAAACCGGCACTGGTGATATTCTTGAAAATGTGCAAGGAAGTAGGCAAAATGACCGGTTGGTAGGACATTCCACCGTAAGTCAACATCAATCCATCGGGCGACAATTTTCTCGCCACAGCGGTGGATGCCTTACCACCCACACAGTTTAAAGCGAGTTTAACTGCACCGCCAGATTCCTTGACCCATTTCTTAACCTCGGCATTAAACTCACGTGAGTTGTTTTGCTCCTCGGTGATCACATGCGTAGCACCA
This sequence comes from Metschnikowia koreensis, assembly GCA_030569435.1. Lineage (NCBI taxonomy): Eukaryota > Fungi > Ascomycota > Pichiomycetes > Serinales > Metschnikowiaceae > Metschnikowia > Metschnikowia koreensis. The sequence goes on along the minus strand of JAJMKX010000273.1, from coordinate 31,946 downwards.
TTCACGGTCTTCAACTCGTCAATGGTCTCTTGCAAATTGGGTCTGTCTCTGATAACGGAAATCGAGTTGATACCTAAGATACGTCCAATTTGCGTGGCGTATTTACCAACGGCAGAATTACCTCCATTTTGAATGAACCAATCCTTGCCCGGCTGGAGCTTCACGTAGTGGTTCAACATCAAGTATGCAGTCAATGGGTTCACGGAAATCGTAGCTCCCTGGTTCACTGTAAGCCCTTGTGGTTTACCGTTAGCCTTCGATTGAGCTGGGTTAGGTAATTTCATCATTTTATCGGCAGAACATAAGGCGTGTGTTCTCCAGGTACCGAAATTAACCGAGGTTGGTGCTGCCCAATCACCAACCTCAAAGTTCGTCACATTTGATCCGACATGAAGAATCTCAAACAATCCTTCATTTCCGCATACGGCCAGAGGTTCCTGGGTGCCTAAAGCAGTAGTTTTCTCCGGTTGCGAAGGGTATACACCTTGGATTTGATTTATATCCGAAGGATTCACTGGAGCTCCTACTGTTTTAACAATAATACTGTTTGCGTCCAAGTTTTTCTCGTCAATTTCGTAGGTATGCGTACGAAGCACTTGTGCTGGTTCCCCATGCTCGGAAAATACGACGGCTTGTGCGGTCAACATTCTGGTAGCAAGCTGATTTTTGGCAATTGCGCAGAATGGCGTTTTGGCGGCAGTTTGTGAAAGCTTGAACATACTCTAAAAAACGATGTGTGCTTCTGCTGGATGAGTAATTATATATATGTATATGTAAGTATCACAATTGCTGTGCCCATCACCCAGAAGCCTCTTCTCCCATAGATCACGTGCCCGACGGTGTGCGGGGGACCGAGCCTCGGGAGCAATTGAGGACTTTTGAAGTCCGGTCAATACAAAGAAAATAAGTTCAGTTTGAATAGTTCTCTTTCCGATAGTTGGACCAACTGAAAAATTAAACTACTCCTCCGGCAAAAATTATATATCTTCCCGCGAACTGTATTTTTCACAGTTCACTTGTAACAGCAGTGTAAGTGACCCCCAGATTTGCACCTCGCTTCGCGTCTTTCCGGCATTTCCGGCTGCAACCTTTTGATGCCCCTCTTCAAGCATTGTTTCTTTTTTCTTCTTTTTTAAAAACAATTCCGTAAATTTCCAATGCAGCCCTTCAATCCATCTAGCCCCACATTTTCCAATATAATTCGGCATATAAACTGGAATTAATTATGTGTATTGTTCTCTAAAATTACGCTTTTGCTTTTGCTTTTGTTATTGTCAATGTCTATATCTATGTCTAAGGCATTATGCTTGGTACCGGAATTTGGGCTAATTTGCACAACACAAAGCTTGTTGCTATTGTAATCGCGGTTAAAATTCTCCGCTCAAACACTTCTCAATTTAAGCCTCGATTTCCTTCCTCTCGTTCAGTGCGCCGTTTCCTCAACGCAAAACCCCAATTTAATGCATGATTAGTCGGATTTCTCAAGTCTCTCATTTCTCTGCTTGATCTTGATTTTCGTGTTTTGAATTGTCCCCACAATAAAGTATACAAAGTTAGTGAATACCACCCAGAGCTCTGGAGGCACAAAATTCTGTGCGAGTGCCAATGCAATCATCTGCGTGATAGCAGAGGTGCGGTAAACAAGCCAAAAGTTGTTTTTCAAGCCGGTTTTGATCACACTGATTAAGCGGCAGAACTCTGTACGGAAATCCTTCGAAGAAGACTTGTACGAGTTAATGATTGCAAGCCACGACACATATACTGCACTTAAAAATGGAGATAAAGTACAAAGGGTCGTGGCAAGCTGGAGAAGCTTTGTTTTTGGCGATTGCTTGCCGCCAAATACCTTATTAGAGAAACCGTAGTAGTAATGAGCCACGGGTGTTGATAACAAGGCACCATAAACGACCATCAGGCCAATTTTCGAGCTGAATGGGTGGCTGAGGGTACTCTCCTTGCCCAAAAGCAGAATCTTTTTCTTGTTAAACTGGCCCGAAGCTATGGATGCAATCACCTCATTCAATGAAGACAATACTCCGGAAGTAGCCATCTTGGTAAGCAAAGGGTTAGCACTGAGTGCAGCTAAGTACTTATCGTTAAAGGACATTTTAGTATCTTCCGTGTAATTGTTTCTTATTCGTTTGAATTTATTTAAAAAAAAGTCTCTTACTGATTGGAAGCTCAGGACGTGGAACGAAGGTATAGCCCTAGTGTTAAAAGTGGGGCTAATGCTGGATTACGAGACGCGGGGAAGTCGCTGTTTAAGTACGCCATGAAAAGGCTCATCACCGGAAAACCAACGGGACGCGCGGAGAACCCGAAATTTCGCAAAAATCGGTATAGTGCAATTCGTGGATCTCAAATGTTGAATACGCAGAGAACAAGAGAGATGAGAATTATTTCGGCAACAGAAACTTTTCAGAATCTTCATTGTTATGTTCTTTCTCTATTATTATTATTATTATTATTATTATTATTATTATTTTTTCGTTTTGTTTTTGGAGTACCCCTTCCCGTCAATTTGAAGCCCGGGGTCATTGGAAAGTAATCTTTTCCTAATAACAGAAGAACAGACCAGCTATCTGTTGCGCGGGCTCAGATAAGCCTGCACGCGTGCGGCAAACACGCTATTCTCCGAGCCTATTGTCGCATTCCTTTACCTAATTGAAAAATGTAACCGCATTCAGCCGTCGCGTCTCCCACCGCCCGGTTGCAAGTCGCATCTGGCCGGAGTGAGGCTCACCTTAAATGGCCTTCTGAACAATAGAATACAAAAAGGCCCCGCAATAATTGCAATTTATTTTTCGTGTTTGTGACGCATGCCTTACTGGTACTTGTTAGTGTTTGGAGCTTTGGGAGAAATTTCCAGAGAATCTTGTTGATTAAACAATAGACAAGGCTTTCAGTTATTCCGGAGTGAAGCCGTGGATGCACCGTCTACCCGATAATGAGGGAGAATTTCATTTTCATTTTTTTTTTTTGCCTTTAAATCAAAGAGAAAATTTTTTCTTGCTGAGAATAAGTTTTTTTTTTTTTTTCTTTTTTCTTTTTTCCTCCATGAGATTTCCACTTAATTTGTATTATTCATTGTATACTTGTTGCGTGGGTGGAATGTGCTTATCTCTGAGAAACTTTGCATTCCAATACATACCGCATGCGGAAACGCGTAAGTAACTGTTTGACAGTTGACGTCAAAGTCAATTCACACATGCTTATCAGAATAAATTTGCTTAGCTATTCCAGCATCGTTTTCATTCCTAGGGCAAAGGAGGCATTTCCAATTTTTCAAGCCCACCTTATTCACACTTTTTATACTTAATCTGTGTTGGATTACGGTCATATTTCTTCTGTGGCTCGAAAGAAGGAAAACAGAAATTGTGGGGTTCTCAAACAATACTCTACTGACGTACCTGAAATTATTCGGACAGAATTTTTTTTATTTGGCTCATTCCAGAGAAATGGTCCCGGATTTTGTAACATAGGTTGTGCGGCTCGACGCTGACGTCAGTAATAATGGTTTTAGAAACCAACATGGCACAATACACATTTCTTTCACCTTTTAAAAATAATTTATTCATTGGACTAAACAATATAAGGAAGTAAGTAACCAGCTTACTTCTGAAAGCGTACAAGCTTACAAGTTCAAAGTAGACAAAATAGTACCCACCGAGCTGATTCCGGCATCAGAGCTCAAGGTGCTCAAGTCGCCCAAAATGTCGGTGATGAGCTTGGTCACAGCGGTCTCAATAGCTTGAATGTCTCTCTTGGCCTCCAATTGATCAAACTCAGATCTCTTAGTAAGAGAAAGTCCAGAACTTTTCAAAATCGAAGAGACATCAATACCAGCAGCAGAAGCAATTCCCTCGACATCGCTGACAATGTCCGAAACCAATTTCTCTACATCACTGACAATAACACCCACGGTCTTGTCTAAACCACTGAGGTCACTGGTAACACTGTCCAAAGCGCTGCTGATAGGAGTGGATCTTTTCTCAACTGGGGTGGCAACAGCGAGAGTGGCGAGGCCAAAAGTAAAGATGTTGGAAATTTTCATTGTTTGAGAGCTGAGAGAAGTCTTGATTGATGGGTTGATGTTTTTTTATTATAAAAAGAGCATAAAGGTGGGAAAAATTGGCCTCTTATATAGTTTTTCAATTTCAAGATCCCGAGGAAGTGGGGTCATTTCACATGTTCAATCTAGCGAATCACGCTTCAAAAACTGGGATTGTTTAGGGTCAAGATAAGAGGATTTCCTTTCCGTCAATCTTTTATGTTTGCATCCACAATTTGATTACACGGCGTGCAGAATGCACCTACCGTTACGCAAATTATAGATTCGCAATCCCCATTCCCGGGATTATTCGTTCTGTCGACAAATGGAATTTTGAGTTTCTCTGTGTCAGAGAATTAATATCAAGTATCAGAGGTTTACCAGAAAAGGTCTCGATGATTGAAATTTCCAAAATTTCTGAATAAAGGTATGTTGATCAAAGATATTTGAAAACACGGGACTACATTTTGGCTTGTTAGCATATTCAACAACCGGAATGCTGACACCGCTTATTTTCATGAGTCACTGATTTAAGCTTTCTACATTCCCTGGCGGTACCGATATCGGACTCCAGTATATATTATTGTTAAAAAGAATCAGACGATTGTGGTGGCTTAAGGGAGTTTTATGCGAAAGTGGCTTTCCACCTTTATAGTTAATCAATTTAGGGCTAGATGGATGCCTTTTATCTAGTCACTACCAAACCTAGGAAATCAGTACATCTTTAGTCTCTTTAGAAAAAACAACCACCATTGCAATCAGACACGTTTTTTTTTTTTTTCAATCATCATACAATGCTTTATTTAACTCCTGGACCAACTGTGGTTGTTTGTTGAAAGCAGATCGCGGACATCAAGAGCGCAATTTTTAGCCTCGTTATTGGTCTACATGAAAAATGAGGTATGCACACAAGATTTACCTAACTCCGGGTCTTATCACTACGGAATGTAGTTTAAATTCCAATAATCTTCATTTTTGAGAATGCGCGACTCAAGAATGCTTGACGTAATTAGATTTATCTAGGGCAAAGTTCTTGACGGTCAACACTTTCATATCCAATATCATTTCCTGAGTTGCAGGTGGTGTTTTGTTTGGGAATGATTTTGTCAAAGCATGTGCTTGTTTCAACTTTGAATGATCTTCTGATTTTTAAAGACGGTCCCTTAATAAATACGCCTTCTTCAGAATCCAAAGAAATAAAATCAATTAAATTAAACTTATGACATAACAAAGAATCATAACATTACATACATAAACGGCTGGCAGTGGGGCAAAGTTACAAAAGAACAATCAACACCCTAAATAATTTCCTCATGCATGACTTCCGTCTTGTCCTCCCAATCTGGATGAGTAACAGCCATCCTCTGGTGTGCGTAGAGTGGCGGCAATGGTTTAGGATTTTGTCTGAAAACATACTTACGCATGTTGAAAAACAATTCCTTCGTACGGTAGTGAGCATGCTTTCTCAATGGCACATCGAAAACTTCATCCAACTCCTCTAAAGTTAAGCCCTTTGTCTCAGGCAAAAACCAGAGCACCAAAAAGAAACCAATGATATTCCAGGCCGCGTACCACCCAAACGCTCCCTGTGGCTTAAATGCGTTCTTCATTCTGGGCCACGAAAATGCTAAGATAAAGTTAAAGAACCAACAAGTCGAAGTGGCGAACCCCATTCCCAAATCACGAATGTATAAGGGGAATGCTTCAGCAGAATAAGTGAATGGCACCGGGCCTTCTCCCGATGAATACACGCATGAGAACAAGTAGATTCCAATAGTAATACACGCCAATCTTCCATGGGGATTTGTATCATATGGAATCCAAAATCCAAAACCAGCCATAAGAAGGAAGATGGCCATCAAGGGGAACGTCGTAAGTAACAAATTACGGCGGCCAAAAGAGTCAATTGTGTAAAATGCGGGAATTGCAAATAAGAAGTTGATCATACCAAATCCCCAAGAGGCCAACATGGCCTTAATTTCAGAAAGATTGGACTCGACAAAAATCGAAGATGAGTAGTATGCAATGACATTAATTCCACAAAACTGTTGCATGAACATAACAATCCATGCACCCAACGCACCATTTCTATTTCTTCTGACCGTGAACATCTCCATGACTCTGCTGAAGAAAGATTTGCTTCCGTAAGCACCCTCTTCTTTCAACAATACGTACTGGTAGAAACAATCACGTGCAGCTTCTATCTCACTAAATCTCAATTGCTTTAGCGAATCAAAAGCATCTGCGTGCCGTTCTTTACCCATAAGCCAACGAGGGGACTCAGGAACAAAAGGCACCTGCACCAAGACAATGATTGCAGGGATACATGCGGAACCCAACATTAATCTCCAGTTCAAACCACCTGAAATTCCGTTATCACCAATATAGTAGAATGCTAAAGATGCGACATATCCAAACATGATTCCTACTGCAGTGAAAAACTGCCAAAGCATCACTAACGAGCCTCTAATCTTAGCAGGAGTAGTTTCTGCAGCATACGCCGGAACTGTTGCAGATTTGACACCAATACCAAATCCTAAACAGAAACGGGCAATAAATAAATGGTACCATTTCAAGTCAACGAGACCCTGCCAAATACAAGTGAGGGCGGAGATCGCACAGGTCCAGAAAATGGTCCATTTACGACCTAACTTTCGATTCCAGTAGTCAGAAGACCAACAAACGATGGAACAACAAAGATATGGAGCACCATTGATTAAACCTTCGATTAAATCAGCGTTTTTCATGGAAGTAACTCCCATTGCACTTGGATAAAACAAGGTAGCACCATTGACCACCGATTCATCCATACCTTGAACTGCTGCAGCCATAGAACCTAATGCAATAACTTCAATCAATTTCCGAGGAATGTGCCACTTTTTCGTCATTTCGTTATTGAGGGCGATTTTCTCGTCCTCGGATAAAAAGTCCATTGAGTTGAACTCACTTGGGTTTCTTGCAACAGCAGCTGCCTTTCCAAAAAGCCCCGGATCTAATCCATACTTTAAAGCATAATTGCGGCCCATTTGCATGGCCTGTTTTTCTGAGTACTGTGATAAAATATTGCCATGTTCACCTTCACGTTCTCCCAGGGCATGGAGAAGAGAATTGTTGTCATATACATGCTTTGACGACGTTGTCAGCGAAGTCTCCAAGCTGTGTGAAACCTCGGGTTTTTCTGACATCTTGATGCTTGAAAACGACTGAGTATGGAGTAAATATTATTTAAATGTTAAATACAAGCCAGATTCAAACGGGTAAATAAATAGTTGTCAAAAGCCAAGAAAAAATGAATTTGTAGATGTGGGTTGGAAAATAAAATATAGAAAAATGAAACAAAATATATGCATGTGACACGAAATACCCTGGGGGATTGGGCTTTTTATATTTATTGGAAAGTGGTCACATTGCAGATGCTGGGGGTCAAATTACATTCTACCCCACAGCCACTTTTTTTCTGAATTCAAGAGAAATTTCTAAACATTATTATTCACCCGCTCCATTCATGCACGAAGAGCTTGCTTATAGTCCTAATTCGACAATGAACGATATTTTTAAAGAAGGAAAAGCTTTTTCGCCGTGTTCATGACGTAAGAGCCCTGGTAAATTTCCTCAATTTAATGAGAGTTTCCTGTGTGCCGATGCGATATTAGTGTATGAATTCGTGGGGAGCGCTATCGTTAGGAGCACTGTTTGTGTGGGGGAAATAAGCCGAAAATTATCCCGGGTCCAAATCGGCAATCCCTTGCATTTACAATAGACTCGCCCAATACAATAAAAAGTGTTCTGTACAAGCAAAAACAAAAAGAGATCCCAGAGTTTTATTGTTTGTTTTATTAAACGCTTCAGAGTGTGTTCAAATTAATTACCTCCTGTTCGTGAAAACAAAAAAAGGAAATCCACTTTGTTTAAGCAGACACCTGTCTTTCCTAGGCAAGTGTACGGATCTGGGATGTTCTTTCCTGCTCGTGTTTGCTCGTGTTTCCCCATAGTATGGGCAATGCAGGAAATTACGGGTGTCCCCTCCGCTTATAGCAACCCAGAAATGCCGCAGGTCACGCGCGGAACAGAAGTGTATTCGCTCGCTCATGATAAGGCGCCCTGGTCTGGATATTTGCGCTAGGGGGTTATGAATTCTATTTCCTCTTTTTTATTATTATTATTTGACTTGTTTTTTTGCCTAGATTTTCGTGTTTGTTTATGTTCTTTCTTTGAGTGGGGAATGCTCTCGCTTCTAGCTTGATGTACAGACGGCTGATAACTCTTAGCAAAGAACGCGCACACCAATTTAACAGAGCCCTCAATCATGTGTTTTTTGCCTCTTTATTCGGCTTACTCAACTGTTTCTGTAGCGAGAAAATAGCATTACGTGCATAAAATTTGCTTCCTGGTGGGTCAAAGTCAATCACGGTCTGGCCTCGGGACTTTTCTCGGGACTTTTCTCGGGAGCCTCAAATATACTGGTTGCAAACATGCTGGAAATTTCTTATAATCTTTCCCTTGAAATTCAGCTCTCCATTTCTGAAATGAGATTCCGAGTAGAATTTTTTTCAATTTGCTTAAGACTTTCACGATTTTTCCGCTAGACAAGTAAGTTGGGGACAGTTTTTTTGTGACACTATACAGTGTCGAAATGAATCTATTCCACGCAAAACACGTACCTTTTAAATTCTCAAATCAATCCACTTATTGAGATCTAGTGTTTCAAATTTCATGCGTAAAGTTGCCTCAAATACATTCTTACTACTTTTATTCAAACTCCCTCAACTCTTTCAAGCAGTCGACAATAAAGAACAATCTCTGAAGCTTCTAACCACGACTTTATTTCAAAAAGAGGAGACTGTTTGTGATGGATAGAGTTCGTCTCAAATTTACCCTCGCGCATTCAAAATTTAATTACGTATATTGTTGCATGGAATATGAATTGGTATCTAACGCAAAATATCCCTCAAGAATCCACCAAGCTTGGTAGCACCGTCCTCCAAAGCATCCTTCAACACATCCAAATCCTGGTTGGCGTTGCCCGTAAATCTAGAAGCAAAGTCACGTGCAGCAGACTCGATTTCAGACAACCCAAGGCCGTCACCTGATCTGTTTGGACCTTGACGCGCCTGTTGCTCCTCGTCCTCACCGAAATATGAGCTCGAAGAAATAGATTGTGCGCCGTTAAACGCCAGGAGCTTTTGACGGGCCTCGGCTTTGGCCCCTTCATCAAATTGTGGACCTCTACCGAAGAATTCGTCGGAAGAAATACCCTTTTGCGTACCGTACTTGTTGGCCACGTCTCCCGTGTACTTGACCTCTTTGTACTTCTTGTTATTGGCCAGCTCGATCTTGTTCTCACCTTGCACCATACCAAAACCCAACTTCTGGAGCTTCACTGTAGTGTCGTGTACGGGTTTAGCGATAGGCGTAGCCACTGCTGCACTGCTATCTTTACCACCAGCAGCAGCAGAGGAAGAAGAAGAGGTGGTACTGCCTAAAGACAAAGAAGAGGATTTAGGGACAGCAGAAGCACCAGCAGTAGCACCAAAGGCACCGCCATTTTGCGGGTTGTAGCCCAATTTCTTGGCCTCTTCTGCCTCCTGTTTGGCCTTTTTCTCGATCTCGTCGAAGTCGATCTCCTCCGAAGTCTTGTTGACGCGTCTGGCGCGTGTAGTTTTGGGCCCGTTACCCTTTGAGGACAAGATCAGTGATTTGGCAGCAGAGGCAGCAGTTCTCGTGCTTCTAGCAGCGGTCGAACGGGGTGCCACTGGTTTTTTCACAGCGGGAATAGCGTCTTCAGCAATTCCAGGGGTCGACAGCCGTGACTCCAAAGGAGAAGGCGAGTTAGTCGCTGGTTTTGTCCAGTTGGAGAAGAAATCGTCTGTGGATGTGCCATTTGACAGAGAACCCACCAATGACAACGAGTCCAGGTCGTCTTCTAGCGTGACAATGTCTGGATGCTTGAGCGCATCCTGCAGCGCGGTTTTCTTCAACTTCTCCTTGTATTTCTTTGCCACAGGACTGGTATACTTGGCGTTAGGATCGGCCTTTTCCGATAAATACTGTGAGCCTCCGTTTTTCTTATAGAAATCTGCAGCCACTGCATTTCCGCCAAATTTGAAATGGCGCAACTGGATCCGTTGCCATTGGTCCAAGTTCAGCGATTTCACAAACGTGATGTGCACACCCAAGTTACGGTGGACCGCCGAACACTCAAGACAAAGCAAGATTCCAAATGGAATCGACGTCCAGGTGGGGTTTTTATTGGGGCAGTCGAAACACGTCTGGTTGGCGGGGTTTTGTCTCAACCGCAGAAACACGCTTTCCACCTCCTGCTTAGTGGCAAATGCGTCCGACATTCTAGGTTGGGATTATTGTTTGGTTTTTTGTTTGCCCTTTTGTTTTTCGTAGAAACGAGGAAACGGTTAGTGAATGTGCGGTGTCTTTTTTGGGTGGTGGTGCGTTCATGCGTGGAATCGATCGGTTTGGTGTACGGGTGTGTCGGGCCAATACAAGTTCTTGTGGCTTATTTATCAGAAAAGAATTAGGCTTTTCTCTGACAAAGTTTCATAAAATGATCCATTGCTATTTTTCTAGTTCTCCGAAAGTCTTCCAAACTAAATTGCTTTTTTTTTTTATTTCCAGTCGCATGTTTCCTTTAATACCTCGCGTCTTTTAGGCCTTGTGGAAAATACATCTCAAGAGTTAAGTTGTCCTTACACATCCCGAATCCCGATTCGTCTCGATTCGCGGACTCATAGCTACGAGGGAAGGCGAAGGTGAATCTTACTGTTTCACAATGAGCAAGAATATGGTGGAATTCTTCTGATTTTTTTATTAATTTAGTAAATTAAAACATTCTCTTCTTCTATAAATTGATGCTTTCTCGAATAACGAAAGGCCTAGGTGTATGTCAAGCTCGCCCAACACTCTCTAAAGCATTTTCCATTTGGCACGTGAGAGATCCACCAGCCATAGAGAAAAAACGAAATCGTTTTTTTTTTTTACTTATCATCAATTATTATTCGTATTTTAAAATTATTTTTATAATTATCCTCAATAATGCCTGAAGGACTCTATTTAATCCAACATCAATGAGAATGCACTATTTCATCAATGGAAAGGTCTCGAGCCACCACGAGCAAACTCAATCACCTTCCATCCCTCGGTGGTGTCATTGTCCATCTCCTCTGGCACTCTGGTGAAAACCATGGCGTAAGTACTCATTTGAATGTGGTCCTCGGTACCAGCAGCCACCTCACCGGTCTTGGCCTTTCTGTAAAGATGGATCTCCTGAGCACGACACGATACAACGACAACAGGAGTGTCGTTAGGCTGTAACATCTTACATGTAACAATGTCCACGCTTCTGATGTCCAAGATTCTTCCATCGGAGAAAAGTCCTTGTTGGATAAATTGCTTGTTGTTAGCCTCCCATACGTTAAATGGGGCCTCACTGAGCCATGTCTTCAACACATCCTTATCGTTTTTGATGTATGCATCCAATAACTCTGGCACAATGTAGTTGGTCAAAGTTCTCGTGAAGTCAGTGACACGGAAAGTAGGGTCCATCATACGGAATTGTTTCACGACCTGGGCCTGTTCGGTCTCGGCGAAGAACCCGGTAATTTTCTCCAAAATCGTACGCACAAGAGAAATCAAACCATTTTCGGATTCATCCCACTTCTCTTTCAACAACACCAATGCACGGCCCACAGGACTACGGAGCTTGAACTCCTCCCATTTTTGGCCTACACTAGGACCAGTGGGCTTGCTGTCAGTGGCCACCAAGGCGCCACCAGCCTCCTCGTTCTCCTTCACCGGCTTCCAGCCATTGCCCTCTTTAAGTCTTCTCTGTAGCTCCTTTTTACGCAACTCTTCTCTCTGTTCTTTCGACAAAAAGCCTCCGTACGCTGTCGACGAACCGTCATCAATCACGTTTCCGATATCTTTATACACCTGAGTCTGTCTCACAGGCTCAAACGCCTTGTCTGCAGCCTCGGCACCCGTGGCTACCGTGGTACGAACACCCTTTCCAACAGGCGATTCCCATGCTTTTTGAGCAACGCCACCAACAGCCTCGGCGGTTTTTTTAACCACTTTTCCGGCAGCAGAACTACCCTTTTGAGCCTTGTCGTAGGCTTCTTTGGCTTTCTTGAACGCTTCGCTGTCAGCAACTCTGCCGGTTTCATCCTGCAAAGCCTTGATGTTCTCCTTAAGCTCGCTCGATTTCTTGACTTCTTGCTTGAAAGTCTGGAAAAAAACCTCCAACGGCGACTTTCCCTTTGTGTCGTTGCTCAAAACAGAACTTGTACTCAAAAGTCTTTTGCTGCTGACGGGGCGTATTTGTCTAACAAGAGATTGACGGAACATGATGACTCAATATGGAAAGGAATTAAAAAATTAGTATTTCACTGAAAAACTTCAGTTTAACTGTACTCTCGAATCTATCTTTGATAATATTATCCCAGAAATTTCAAAAAATGGTTTTTCCTTATTTTCAGGAATCCGCCGTTTATCTATGTACAAGTGACGAGAGCAGTCTGTGGTTTGCCTTCAATCTTTTTTTTTTTCACTTCTCGTTTTTCGCTTCTCACTGTTTGGTGTCGGTCTCAGAATCACTGGCCCTTTTTTTTTTCCTCCGGTGCCCGCTCGTTCGCTGCGCTTCAAACTCAAAGTGCTGATGCAACAATAGCATGATTATATTAGATTGAAGGGTTTTCTTGATACGTAAAATTCAGATTTCAAATCAAAAAAATTCTTTCGAGAATTCTGACCTTTTTTCTTTTCTTTTGTTTTTCTTCTTTATTTTCGTAAGTCTTCGAGTTTAGTCTAATGAGGGGCACGGTTCTGACTTATAAAGACTGACAAATTTGCACCCGGATTAATGCAAGATCCGTGTATTTATCTTTAAATTCTATGCTATTTACAATATTTCTAAGACTAGATAATAGTCATCAGTTTCTCCATCTATCAAATACCTGGGCGGCCTTAGCGGCGCCATACACAGCGAAACCACCCAAAGTGATGTACTGGATCCAGTTGAGGACCTTGGTTTGTCTCTTTTCACGGGCAACCGCCTCCGAGTAGCGAATATCACCACGGAAAGAGATCATTGAGTACATGGGTACCCATGGAAACAATACGTCGTTGGCATATTTGCCAAGATAATAGTCGACCTTCTTTCGGAGCAAAAAGAAAGGGTCGGTCACTTTCGTGGACATCTCATAGTAATTGTCGAGCGCAAGCTTACAAATGGCATCCAAGTCATCCTTTCTCGCATCGGTATATTTACCAAACGCAGCGCTCAAGTCTCCGTCATTCTGCTCGAGAAGTTGTAGTAATACATGCACATCCTCAAACCCACAGTTCATACCTTGGCCATAAAAGGGAACCATGGAATGAGCAGCATCACCAAGAATTATCGCTCTGTTATTAGGACTGGCATAAGGACTGGCAGATACCTGCATGAGAGAGCCACGAGGTTGATGATCAAAGGCATATTTCAAACCGCTCTCGCCAATCAATTCGTAAGCATCGGGGAAGCTATTTTTGAAGAAGCTGAGGAAATCTTCAGCAGTGGATATCGACTCAATAACTTTCCATGGACTGAAAAAGGTCGAGGTAAAGGAACCGTCGCCATTGGCCAAGGCGATCAACATATAGTCCTTTCTGGGCCAAATATGAAGATGGTTTGGGTCAATGGAGAAGCGTCCATTGCTTTTCTCATCAGCACCTTCCACTGGCGGGATCGAGAGTTCCATATATTGCATATCGATATATTTCTGCGAGAAGTCCATGCGCATGCTTTTTTGCATCTGATAACGGAACTGTGAGTGTGAACCATCAGTACCAATCACATAGTCGAACTGAAAGTCGATGCTTGAATTATCTTTCGTGGTAAACGATAACTCCGGTTTCTTTCCCGTATTAGAGACGTTACTTAAGCCAGTCAATTTGTGCTCAAAAAAAACCTCGACATCTGTCGAGTCCAACTCATCCAAAAGACACTTGTTGAGAAACAGCCGGTCAATCGACTTGATACTCTCACCGAAAAGACCATAAACCTGCGACTCTTGTTTGGTGCCCGTAATATCATGAATCATGCGGCCCGTCATGGGGATCACGTGCTCCAAGATTCTGTCGGCCATTTGAGCATCCACGGCTTTCAACGCCCGGATTCCCCGGTCACTCACGGCCAAATTAATTGAGCGCAAGCCCTTTTGCAACTGTTCTGATCTGGGATCACTGCGTAAATCGAAAAGCTTTACTTTATACCCTTTGGCAGAAAAGGCAAGAGCCGCAAGGCATCCTACAAGTCCAGCCCCAACTACACCAACTGATTCCTGGGACATTCTATTTGCTTTGTAGAAATAGGTGTAAAATGTTCTTTTTTTTTTTCTTTTCTCACTCTTCTTCTTGCGTCCTCTTCCTTTTGAATTGGACTTTTTTTTTTGGCCTCTAAGTCTAGAATTCACTAATTATATAGCTTATAGTGTGAGCACGGTTATATGGAATTCTCTGTCCTAGGATTCAGATCACCTGATCTTTGCTTTGCTCATGCCGGGCGGGCGGGGGTCGTATGCCGCACAGTCAAGCTGCAACCTTGCGCTACTCATTATTGCGGCTTTGAGCATTATGCGCATGTGCCAATCATTGGATTATCTATTGTTCAAGCCGGCTATTTTTGGTGACACGTGAACAATAGGAATAGGCCGGGCCAGGGATTATTATTGTCCTGATTTGTGTTTATGATTTTCTTAAGAAAAAACAAAAATTCGAAGATTACCCAAATATAATGTATTCGTGCTTGGCCGTACTTAGGTATAAACGGCGAGACGCAGCGTAAATGGCGTGCCCATTATTATTATTCTGCATAACTCCGAAAACGGTGCAAGACATCATTTAAAAGCCAAGGTTCCGTTTTGGTATTTCCATTTTCGTCAAGATCACAAAGAAAACCCTACATCGATATACCCGGCCCCGTGCCAATTCCATTTTGCATAGAACACATAATCCTGATATTGATATTAGTAGTTATGTACAATCATCTCATTTGATCAACTTGGTCTTTGCCTCCACGTTCTTCTTCATCGCCTCTATCTGCAGCTCCAAATCCTGATTCTCTGCCGAAATGTCTCGATTGGCTTTTATTGTGTTTCCCAAATTTTCTTGCATCGTGAGCTGGTTATACTTCTGCTGTAAACTTTCTTTCCGTTTTGCTAACGATTCTTTTTCTTCATGTGCCTCAGATAGTTTCTTCGCATATTCGGAATTCTGGACAAAAATCTCCTCGTGTGTTTTTTGGAGCTGTGCGTAACTTTCTTTCAATTGCTCTAGTTTCTGTGTAAGCTCCTGGTTCGATTCTTGCAAGTTTGAGATTTCGTTATCATTACCGGAAACTGCGTTTGAGTTCATGAGACTAAACTCATTTTCGTACTTTATGATCGAAATCTCAGTCTCCATACTTCCTTGAAGAGTTTTTTCATCAATGGTGGAGAAAAGTGCTTCTGAGTATAAGTACTCGTTCAACTCATCACCCTCTATATTCATGAGTCTCTTTTTCTGTTCCACAAATAACCCAACGATTAACCGGAGAAGAAAATCGGGGCCTTCAATCAAGATCAAGTCGAGCACAGTAAGAACAATCTCATCACTCAAATATTCAGTAATCTGTTCAAGCACTTTGTTGAAGTAGCCAATGATATCAATGCCTTGTTTCGAGATGTGTATAAACTGTTCACCAGCAAGATCCTCAAGACAACGACTTCCCTTGTAACAAAATTCGTTTTGTAGGATATGGTCAAACATTTCTGTGAGCTTGAACAATATTGTGAGAATTTCTGGCTTTGAAGCTCCTTTAATTAGGTGTAAGATCCTGGCAAGATTCTCGATTAATTCGGGACTCAAAGCACCCGTTGTTTGAGCATTTTCATAGACGGTACCCTTTAAGCAATACCAGTATACTTGGACCAACTCCCCATATTCAGTAACTATGTTTTCTACACTGTTACCGCCTTCAAATTCGGCTAGTTTGGCCTTTTTCACTAAGCTTTCGTATGTATGGTTTTCCACTGTAGCTTTGATCTTAAGTATACTAAGATAGGCTATGCATCGCAAATCGTCGGGGATTCCATGAAGCATTTTTTTTTCTACATCCTGTGGATTATGTTTTTCGAAAAATGCATTTCCAAAATTCAAAATAAAGTCGTGCCAAAATGTCTCACCGTTAGCCTCAATCTGTGCTAGTTTTGATTCAATATCGACTTTCTCGTTCATATAGACCTCCGCAGCAGAAGAAATGGTCAGAGGTAAATTAGACCCGCTTTCTCTATACATCAAGATTTCCGCTATGGGTGATTTCATTGTGTATCTTGCCTTCGCTTGGAGTTTCTCTTCTTTGGGTGGAAGTGGTGGAGGCAGATTTATGTCTTCTGAGTCAAACGTCGATGCTGCGCCAAGAGAAGTTTCGTAGATCGGCATTTTTGTATCTGATAGTATTTTGTTTTGTTTGTTTGTTTTCTTTTTTGTTTCACGGACTGAAAAATAATTGAGGAAAAGCAGGTATATGTATTTCGTTATATTCAATTCAGGATTGCCAAATATGTGTGGTGTTTTTGGTGACTACTGAGTTTCGTTACACTTACTCTATGTGGGGATCTTAACCTGACGCGCACCACTTGGGACTGGCCCGGCTGGGCCCACATGCAATAGAATTAGACGTGGGCCAAAATCAAGGTAATGAAGTTTAACCGAGGCAAGAAATTAAACTATGATAAAAACATGAAAATAATGAATGCCATATGTAACAGCTCTTCAAATTCCATTAAAATATTTACCATTTACCTCTTGCATTAATTCGTACTTACTTCTTATGAAGCTGTCGTCTGATTTCCTGAGCTCTCTCCAGAGACTCGAGTCTCCTTCTTTTCAATGATTTCGAAGAAGAATCCAAAAACTTCCGGGTCGGAGAACGTCTCGGTTCCTCCTCTTCTGGTACATTGACTACTTCTGCGACCTCTAGCAAATCCGGAGTCTCAGCGCTCTTTGAACTTCTGGGCGCTTGTGAAAAAATCGAGCTTCTCAATGTTCCTGGTATCTTCGGGGCTATGCTTGGAATCTTCGAATCTTTCAGTGCCTTTATTTTCCTGGTTTTCTCTGAGCTAACTGCATTCCGTGGCTTCTGTGCATTTTCGTGGATCTCTTGTAAATCCACGACGTCTGAGCGAGTAGTTGGGCTAGAAAAGAATCCCGTAAGTTTTTCAGGTTTTCTTGACTTGTGCCTTCGTTCCTTTGGACTTCCCGCTTTTGAAGTTTCAGTTTTGTCTCGTGGAGAACTGAATACAAGCGATACCTCTGAAACTAGTTCCAAATCATCATCCACTATTTCTAGGTCACTGTTAATGTCTTCACTTTGCCGTCTCTCCATACTGCGAGTGTGGCGATAAATGGGATCGCGAGGAGTGGGCGAGGAAGCTTCTGTTCGCCTCAAAAACTGTCTGGTGGCCTCTGGGGTACTTTCACGTGTCGAGTGACTCAAAGACTTATTTCTTGAGAGGCTTAATTCCCCTACACTTTTGTTGAGATCTCCGTTACTATCATCGATATCCTGTAATTCGCTTTCGGTGACAGTTGAGTTTTCTTCGGGATCTTTTATAATGAAGGGCTCATCCATGGGAACCGTTGGCTTTTGAGACATTTCCTTCAATATACTCTCAATTGTCTGGATGCGTAGAGTATCAGGTTTCTTGATAATGATTCTATATTCTTCAATCAATTCTTTCATTCTTCCAAGCTTTCCCTCGCCGAATCGCTGGCTGTGATTATTGAACACCGAATTCAAAAACTCGACAGTCTCTTTGTTCAATTTTAAACCTAAAAGTAGTCTTCTTATTTGGGGATGAAGAACCTTTTCTAGAGTATCAATTCTTTTGGACAATCCGATTGGTTGCGGGTCAGCCCCATTGATGACTCGTGGGTCTAAAGTTTTTCGGGGAGTGGTGTTTTCAATGGGTTGTGTGGGCGCTAAAAGAACTTTCTGTTTGAACAGAGTTGGGAAATGATACTTGCTCATTAGCGTGTCTACCTTTTTCGGAATTTCATGGGAAGTTTTCTCCTCGGGGACTTCACTAGGCTTCGATTCTCGCCCAGGCTCTCTTTCTGTGGTTCCCACATCGCTTGATGGTCTGGTTTCGTTTCTTTCTTCTTCTTCAAATGCTATGGGTTTTTTTTCTGTGAAATCTTCGGGATTTTCTGGAGAGGCCAATACTTTGGGCAGTGAAGACACGATGACAGAATTGGCTATTTGTAGTTGTTCGCTATTTGTTGGCTCATCCTTCGGTTTTTCAAGAGCGCCTATTTCATTTAGGGAATTGTCATGTTCCTTCTTCCTTGAATTTTCCGGTTCCACGTGATAAATGTCGTTTGTTAGCAAATCACCTGACTGCTTGTTTTCTTCATGATGTTGCGGGTAAGAAGACAGGATAGATATAAGCTCAACCTCATCATCTGAGTTGACATTTTCTGTGTCTTTGTTTGCAGGCAGAGGGGTTTCTGGTGGCTGATTTGAATGTAACTCCAATAGGATATCAATACATCGCCTGCGCATACCATCTCTCTCAGAAGGTTTGAATACCAGCGACTTACCTCGCCCGCGATTACCCCATATCTGCTCAGAGACATGTGGATTTTCCAACCATTTTGAAATGTTGTAAATCACATGTATACCACAGTCATTAAAATTCTTTTGTTTTGAGACGCTTGCGTTTTTTAGACGTATAACTTCAGTCGGTATATCCACCCCATGCTTTTCTTTACAATATTCCTTGATTACTTCTCTCAAAGGCGGACCCAAATTAGGATGGTTTTGTTTTAAGGAGTCAATTACCCAGATGTCAACTGCGGGTTTAGGTATGGGTTGCACTTCGCTCACATCGCTCACCTCGCTCACCTCGGTGTTTTCCGTAGGAGTTTTTTTAGCCATTTTCGAGTATTCAAGCAATGCAGGCAAGTTTTTTATAATGACAAAGTACCAGTGGAGGTGCTCATTTATAGGAATGATCACCGACAGAAAACTCATAAGATCAACCTTATTTAGCCAACGGCGGATATTTTTGTAGTATGGAGCTACCTGTTGCTGCTCTGTTTTCGTGAAAAGCTTTAAGAAGAAAAATGAGTTGAATGCAAACACATCACTCTTCTTGATCAGGTGTAATTCAGTCACAGCCTTGTGCATATCGTATGCAATGAAGAAATCGATTAGCGTATCGTTGATCCAGTCATTATTATACAACGTTTTGAAATCATTGTATGTGATGATGAATTTTTTATTTTCATCCAATGAATGGCGTAAAGGGGGTTCAAATGGAGCAGGTGTTTCTCGAATGAATTGTGGCGGTTCATCGAAAGTTGTATCCCCTTCATCGCCCGAAGCCGACGTATCTTTCTCGCCCAAAAAGTTATGGCTACTATCGGGGTCTATCATTTGCCTGGATACTGAACGCGTTTGGCGCTCCAAAGGTCGCCTTTTTATCATTTTGGGTAAAGAAGGAAGCCCATTGCGAAAGATGTCATCAGATATTATACTCCCGTTTCCCAAATTTGAAGGTTCCAGATCATCAGATCCCGATCCCGAAAGATCATCTGGCCGCACTACTGTAAACGGATCCTTTTGCGAGTTTTCATGTCTTCGTATTTCTTCTCGGTGAAACTGACCGATTTCAGCTGGAGAAACCACCTTGATAGGATCTAGGACCCACAGTTCGCGGTTATTTTGCAAGAATTTATAGATTGATTTTCCCTTCGATGAGAATGCCATGGCCATGTAGCCAAAGTTTTTCAGCAAGACTATTAGAGCGCCTGTATAATTCTCAGCAAAGTAGATGGTCTGGATGCATTTTTTCGGTAGCACCATTTTGTCAATCAATGCATTGCTCCTTTTGAAGAACATATACTCCTTATTTTCGGAAACACAAAGGTGTAGCGTTGCAGACCCTTCCAGTTGAATCTCCGTGCCGTTATATTCCACCATCTCCACCTCTGCAGCATATGCTGGTTCTTCTTCTAGCCCATTTTCGCGGATACTTGTGCTGAGGAAAAAGCACGACTTTATATCTGGCAGATGCTCCTTATTATCAAGACTCTGAGGTTTAACCACGTATAGCTTGCCCCGATTGACCGTGTGTTCTGTAGGAATATTGATTTTCTGTGCCGGCATTAGTCGATTCTGAGGCATCACGCCTCCAGGCCGCCTTTTCTTTAGCGAAGAATAGACTTTATGCTGGGACATATCGAAGAGACGCGAGAAAAAGTATTTTTATGTGCGCTTATAGACAGAAGTGGCTCCCCGTGTGTTTTAATTTTTTGTTTATTTGCTTATGTATTATTATCGTGTTCTGATAAATATGCTCCGGGCACAATGTTCTAGTGTGTTGGTACTGCAGGCGACGCATCGTCTCAAGGCCATAATCAAGCACAGGCTATTGTTTGAATATTAGGTAAATTATACCCTTTTCTTCAAAGGACAACAGAAAGAGGGAGTTTTTGGAATCTAGGGGTAAATGAAGAATACAAGTTTCGTGAAAAGTTATACAAGTTTGTTGGTTGTGGCCGCTTACCCATAATCTCTTAATACACTTTAGCTTAGGGAGAACCTGTCGCACTTTGAAAAACAATGGGGTATATTCATGTAAAACTAGATTGTTCTTTATGATCTTGTAAAATTACAGAGATTTAAATTTTAGCTCCAAAATCCTTACAAGTTTATAAGTGGTTCAATCTTCGTTTTATGTACTTTTTCTGAATTTTCATATTTTCATTCCATACGATAATTTGTTATTTTTTTTCTCATGGGTCTCCAGGACTGGGGTTCACGCACGTGATATAATCGAACCACCCACCACCATCTCTAAGTGCACTTCACGAGAGATCTCTTATTATAATCATAAAATCTAAAAAAAGCCACACATTCGAGTAAGAATCAGAAAAGAATTAAAAGAAATGAATAAAGTCCGTGCGTTTACCAGGTTCACCACACCCCTTGCAGCATTTGCCGTTGGGTTTGTAGCATTCCCGCCTGAATGGAGAAAAGGCCAGTGGCTGGCTCGTCATTTATCATATATGAATGAAGAAGCCATGCACAGAATTGAAAACAACGAGCTCTACAAACTGTTAGACGCAGATAAGGATACCGAGAAGAGCCGGTCGAGTGAAACCTTTCCTGCCCAACATAGAAAAAACCATGTTGGCCTGGGTCTTTTATCTGGTCTGGGGCTTATGGAAGTAGATCCAATTATTTTTACAAACCACAAGACCGGCGAACTTACCGCATTCTACCATTTGGGCAAAAACATGATAAGTTCCGATGGCCAGATCCATAATGGAGTCACTGCCACAATACTAGATGAGGCGCTTTGTCTCTGTGGATTCTCGAAATTACCCTCCAAACGAGGATTTACGGCCAATTTATCGATTGATTTCCAAAACCAAGCACCTCCGGAGAGTACTGTTGTACTTCAAGCCAAGGTTATTGAGGCAAAAGGGAGAAAAGTAGTGATTGACGGTACTCTTTCTACCATTGATTTTGGCGCAGGTCAGAATTTGGAGATTGCCAGTGCGAAGTGTATTTTAGTGGAACCTCGCTGGTTTAAGTACTTGCGTTGGTTGCCTTTGTAAAGGTAAAGGAGGGAGACTCAAGGAGAAGTAATATTGAGAAGTGATATGTTAAACCTATGGCAATTTTTCAATTTCAAAATCATCACCGTTTTTTTATTATTTTTTTCGAAAAGCATTGATTTTACTTTTAAACTTTTGCTTTTACCTATTACAGTGAACCTGTACATGTTCATCAAACACCGGTTTACCGTTTGTCCAACTAAGAAATCCACGATTTCCAAAATTTGCAGGCATAGCCGTTTTCCCGCGTGCGGTTATGAATGGGCTTTTTGCAAGCATGTGATTTTTTTCTTTCCTTTTTATTCAGCCTTAATTAGCCAAAAGTTGCTGGACGGTGTTACCCTGTGTGACGGTGAAGGCAGCAACGCGCATGGACTAGAGTGTTCTAAATTGGGATTGTTGCTACAGTAATGCGCAATTGCCGCCCGAAAAATGCGTTGGCCGATTCCCAATTCGAGCATTTTGAGTTCCAGACAAAATCTGTGGAGAATAATTCTAAAATTACGAGGATAATTTCAGATTCTTCTTTTTTTAAATGAAGCCCAGTCTTTTATTCAATTCCTGGTTTAAATCCATGACGAGAAAAATTAGATTTTGACCTAAAGGTAAGATAGGGATGCGCGAGTACCCATACGTTGCTATTTTCAATATTCAGGAAAAGAGGCTTTTTTTTTAATTTTAATTTTCCTGAATCAGACTGTTTATGTTGAACTCACTTTTTTTCGGATTTCCATGGTCTCTAAAGGGGTAATTTTCTGAAACAGCAACAAACAATCGGATAATGTGGCGCACAACCACGACGCAGAATGACTGTGCCTGCACAATGGCCTCGTGCAAGCTGTGCAACCACAGTGAAGCCCTAACGCGGGGGCGGACTTAAGGCCCTGCAATAGCAAGCTTGATTGTGGGGGCGCCCAGCAATGAGTATTGGGCTACCCAAGAAAAAAGGTATTTAAAGGGCTCAATTGCCCATTAAAGATTTGTTATTTCTTTTCTCATCATCAAACATCTATAATTAAACATGTCTGACGCTGGAAGAAAATCTGTTGGAGACAAAATCGAATCTGCTATTAAGCCAGACAGCCAAAAGGGCTCCGGTGAATTGCTTAAGGACAAGGTCACCGACAAGGTTGACACCGCCATTGGTGACAACACCAGATCTGGCGACAAGTCTTTCTTGCAACAAGCTTCTGACGCTGTCTTCGGTGAGAAGAAGTAAGCCGCTTGATGTGGAACCTATCCTTGCTACTGCTGAGCAGAAATGCAATTAAATAAATCATTAGAATAAAAAATATTTTGAAGAATTTTACTGTAAGCCAATCCAATCCCGTACTAGAAGTTTATTAGCTACACACCACGTTCAGGGGCTCACGAGGATATTCGCACGCACCAATATCAAGACATTAATTAAGAGTCAATTTAAATCTTTATTTGAACCAAGAGTAATATTGCTGACCGCTTTAAAATTGTAACGCCTGGCCTTTCTGTTTCTTTTCTCCACCCAACTCAAAATGTTTACATCTCTTCAATACCACCTGCGATTTGGACTTGCAGTCCACACACTCTAATTTCAAAACAACTTTCTTGGTCGTCTTGGCCTTTTTGTGAAAAACTTGCTTTGTTTGACCACCATAACCACTTTGCTTTCTGTCGTATCTTCTCTTCCCCAAAGCAGTCAAGGAAGGTTTCCCCGACTTGTATTGTGTCACTTTATGTTGGGTATGTTTGCGGCAATTTTTGCCCTTACAAAACGTCCTTCTGGTTTTTGGAACGTTCACCATTTGATAAAAAGGCTGCTAATAATAATGATTTCAATTGATTTTTTTGGAAAATATAAAAAGAGAGTTAGAAGAAGAGAAAACGACGAGAAAAATTTTTGCTAATCTAGCTCAACCGAAAGAGGGGTTCCTTGCACTTTCCTGAAAGTCAATTACGCATTAAGGAAAGTGAGAGCTTCACAAGAGCGCAGCCGTCTGGACTACTTATATTACAGGCTTCAAAACTAATAAAAAAAATTTGAAGTACGCCTTTCCACCTGTTGCAATGCTTTTGATTAATTCGTATCGTTATTGTTTTGCCTTTTTATTAATTCTTAGCCTGACCGCCCTTCGTCTCCTCATTAGTAAAAAAGCCCAGAGGATGGAAAACTTATTTGAGAGGGTTCGGTGAATTTTAACTGTAGACAAGTTCCAATCATTCGTTAAACGTGGCTCGCAACATTTTTATTTATGTCAATATGAAACTTTATCTGCTTTTCTTAGTAGACCTACTAGTTAGTAGTTAATTAATTTTGGAGAATTTGCGGCGCGCCCATTAAGTCTAAGAGACGCGTCGCGTTAGGCTCGTTGAGGCCCAGAAAGCATAGCTTTGACCAACTAATACATCAGTGGAAATTAAACCTGGAACTGATTTCTGCACACCAGATACTTTAGCTATAAGAGAACAATAAAAGGCTTTTTTCTTAACAAAAAAGAGTTAATTTTTCAAAGAAAGAACCAAGCAAAGTCTTAAAAATGGCCACATCTCCAAACACTGCTGAACAAGCATACCTTGACTTATGCAAGCGTATTATTGATGAAGGTGAGTTTAGACCTGACAGAACCGGAACAGGTACTCGGTCACTTTTTGCCCCTCCTCAATTACGCTTCAATTTATCGGATGAAACTTTCCCCTTGCTCACAACTAAAAAAGTTTTTTCCAAGGCCATTATCCATGAGCTTCTTTGGTTTGTTGAGGGAAATACAGATGCCAATGCATTGTCGGAAAAAGGCGTGAAGATTTGGGAAGGAAATGGATCGAGAGAATACTTGGATAAATTGGGGCTTACTGAGCGTCGTGAGGGTGACTTGGGTCCAGTTTATGGATTCCAATGGCGCCATTTTGGTGCAGAGTATAAGACATGTGATGATGATTATTCGGGCCAAGGTTTTGACCAGTTGCAAGACGTTATTCACAAATTGAAGACAAACCCATATGACCGTAGAATCATCATGAGTGCATGGAACCCACCAGATTTTGCCAAAATGGCCTTACCTCCTTGTCATGTATTCTGCCAGTTTTACGTCAGCTTCCCCAGTGCTGGGCCTACTGCCAACTCCGAAAAGCTGGCCAAAACTTCGGCAAAGCCTAAATTGTCATGTGTTCTCTATCAAAGATCTTGCGATATGGGTTTGGGTGTTCCTTTCAATATCGCATCCTACGCTCTTTTAACACGCATGATTGCACATGTTGTAGACATGGACTGTGGAGAATTTATTCACACATTGGGAGATGCCCACGTATACTTAGACCATATTGAGGCTCTAGAGACACAAGTGCAAAGAGAGCCTTTGGATTTCCCCAAGTTGAAAATCAAGGAGTCTAGAAAAGCTGAAATCAAGAACATCGACGACTTCAAGTTCGAGGATTTCGAGATTGTTGACTACAAGTGTCACGGACCAATCAAGATGAAAATGAGTGTATAGATTATACTGTATATAGAATGTTACGGTTTGTCTGGTTCAACTCGATGACTTCTTCCAAGATGATCGGCTCTGTTCGAGTAGTGTGGATTTTTCAACAAAATCAAATGCTTTATGGTCAATCTTTTTTGATGAATTACCGGAACTCGAATGTCTCGAGTTGGTATTTCTTGTGACTGGTGCAAGCGCTTTTCTCCGTTTGGAAGGTTCTTCCTTTACACCGACATACGAGTTTTCATCTGTAAATTCACGCTTAACCTTCATTTTGGAAGGTCTGAAATCGTTGTACACCATGGGCTCCGGTTTGATATGATAAGTTTCAGGCTCTCGTTTGACTCTAAGTGCATGACTTAATTTGTCATTAATGCCCGCAGAGCCTCTGAACTTGCTATCAGATGGTTTTTGGAAGAAAGTTATTTCTTCAAAATCATCCTCAACTTTTTTGGTCCTATTGGTATAATTATCGGAACTTCCAGCATCATGCATGTGCGGCTTTCTTCCCCCGCTTCCTTCCACTTTTACTTTCACTTTTTTCATACGTTCACCTTCTATCTTTCTGGTTTTAGACTTGTAGTCGTCATCTGCATTTTCCTGCTTTACATGAACGACATTATTTTCTGAAGTTTCTTGCACAGTTTCAGAGGGAGTAGCTGTGATGGCGAGCAATTTTCCCAGTGATTCAACTACCGGTTCTGATGTTTGCTTATCCAGGAAATCTGTTGTAATTTGTGGTTCAGGTAATGGTCCATTTCGGATTCCTTGTAGAGCGTTTAAGGTATGCGTAAGTCCATGTGTCACGGCCTTTTCGATTTCTGCAAGCCGTGTATTAAATTCTTTTTGAGGTTCTTTATACGGCACCAAGCTCTTGGAATCCTGCAAAAGTTTGTTTTCATCACGAAGCGATTGTATCTCCATTTCGTGCTTCTGTATTGTTTCTTGAAGTTGGCTTATATTGGCAGATAAGCGAGCATTTTCAGCCACAAGTTTGTTTTTCTCGGGCTCACATATTAGTTGGCAGTGTGCATCGATGGCTTTTTGTACTTCTTCTTCTTTTCGTAGTTGTGTGGATTCTATTTGTAAGGCTTTTTTTTCCAAGCTATGATTCTCTAATAATGCCGAAGTGTCTAGGTCCAGAGTCTGCTCTGGTAATTTTTGTGATCGTAGAGAAGTTCGTTCAAAGCCGTGTGGTGCCACTGTGAGTCTCGCCATGGTCTAATGAACTGAAAAATTTATTAAGTGGTTTTGTTTTTCTGAAGAGAAGTGAAACAAAAGCAATGGTCTACGAGCTACGAGCTGCGCGTTTGTGAAGTCGTCATGTTAGGATACTTTCAATCGTTCCTGCGAAATCATCACAGTTTCCCTTTATGAACTTATACCAACATTGGGAGTGCATATGCGCGCACAGTTGAATTTGTTAGCGAAGAGCCGCGTCTGGTTCTACAAGCCATATGCCATTCAAACATTTGATAATAATAGTCTGAAAACACTGGCATCTGAGTCTATCAATTTGTATTTTATCATCTGATTTTCTTTATTTCTTTTCTTATATTTACAGACAAGCTTTCGAATATTTGATCTTGCGTTTATTGTTGAAATATGAAAAGTTCAATCCAACACAAAATTGAGGAAAAGAAGAGAGAACTTGCCGAGCTCAAGGAAATCGAAACTTCCACGCATCTACTCATTCAACAATTGGAAGATATTGAGCAAAATCTTGGTGTCATGACTGATGGGGCAGAAAGCGTTGCCCTTGTTCTTTCACATTGGAAAAACGTCACCAATTCCATTTCCCTAGCATCACTAGCCTTGGCAAAACATGCAAATAAAGCCTCTCAAAATACTGTGCCCTTGCCGGAAACTTTGGTCAGAATCAAGCTCCAACAAGAAGCAAGTGAAGAGAAAGATTCACTGTGATTTCGGGCTTTTGCTTGGCAGGCCAGGCATTTTTGTTCTAAAAATTACGTGGCATACGACGCGAACCTATTCCAAATCTTTTATTCCATTGTTTTTACTATATTAATATTCAGGTGTGAAACTTATTTTGCTTCGTTGCGCACAGTGTTAATCCATAACTCAATGTTACACTCATTTGCTAGCTGCAAGAGGTCGGCTTCCCAGCGGTCATCATCTTTCATACTATCTTCATGAATCTCCCTGAGAACATCATCCAAGACTTTCATGATTTCTTTGTTATCCTGAACTTTTTTCAAAGTCTTGAACAAACTTGTTTCCTTCACCCTTGTTTTGTTCACTTGGTCGCTGTTTTCTTCTGTCGCAGTGATCAACTTCCAATCGTCAGTAGCGCAAATTAATTTTCTCCAAATCTCACTCGCCTGTTCGTGGAAAACTGAGTCATTGTTAATGAGAGCAGAAACCTTCAAAGCATCTGCAAAAACATTCTCAAATTTTGGAACTGGGTTGATTGCGGTCAATAGTAAAATCAACTGTTCCTTGGAGATGGTCTGCTGGTCAACAAACTTTTCGAAAAACAAATTAAGTACATCAGTGACTTCGGCGCGATTTAACTTTTGGTTGCAGAAATTATCAATGAAGTAGTCCAAAGTGATTAACTCTTTTTTGTTCTCCACAAAAGAGGATATAGTCTGGTGAAGCTTGTTTTGTATTCTTATCAGCTCTAGGCTGCTCTCTGCCTCAACAGCAATCTCGTCAAGCTTAGATATTTCCTCAGTGTTTGCACCTTCAGCTTTAGCAGCAATTGCACTTAGTTTAGCCAAAGAAAAATTGAACTCTTTATCTTCCTGATTCTCATTAGGGTTCTCTGAAAAACCCGACATTAAAACTTCCGACGCTTCTTTAAAACCCCTCACTTGAAGATAGTAAATCCACGAAACCTTGCTAGACTTTCTCGGGTACTCGACAAAGTATTGTTCAAGGAAAGTACTATAAGGCTTGCAATCAACCAAAATTCTTTGAAATTGTTTTTTGGAGATGTAGAAATCAAAAAGCTTGGAAGCGAAATCGTAGCCATATTGATTCATAAAGAAGTCGATCTTGTCAAAAACGTATTCTGGCGATGTCTGTTCTCTTTCTTTCTCTAGGATGTAGGCGATAGAGTAGAAATCGTGGTATTTCTGAGCAATAGCCAAAGCTTGTTTCGTCAACCCACGTGTAATCAAGGCATCAATCCAGGAGCCCTTTCTCTTGTTGTACCAGTTCAAGTAATCATGAAGTTGGTCATCACCTGTTTGCTGCATAAAATTGATGGCACTTGTCACGAGAAAGTACAAGGTTTCTGTGAGTTGGATCAACTCGTTGCGGCTAGCAGATGATTCCAAAGTTTGATAATCCTTGTTACTTGAGCAAAATGCTTCGGTGAAGATTTCTTCGGCCTTAACCAATAAGCTTGTATCGAAGATCCAGAGCTTGAAAGGCGGGATGTCACCATTGCCAAATATGTATGTGGTTTCATTCTTATAAACAGCATCATGTAAGGTGCTCACCAAGATCTTAAGCAAGACACTCAATGCAACGTTGGAGCCAGAAGCTTCGTCAATAAGTTCAGTCAAGACGACAAGAATTTCACTTGTACTGAAAGTAAAGACTGAACGAACCGTGTCTGGAGAAACAGAATATTGAACCAAATCATTGGCCTTGATAATCCGCTTAAGCATCCACTTCAATTCAGAGGCCTCGGGAATTTTTGAGTCAATGATGTTCCACAAGCTAGCGGCCGCCTCCAATTTCTCCAATGCTTCCACTATAGTAGGCAAAATTGCATATAAATAGTCAAAGAAATTTGTTCTTGAATATTCAATAAGGGCCTTCAAGGATTTCAGTCTCACAGCGAAAGAGTCACGGGTGCTAGAAAAATTATCAGGAAGGTATGGCGAAGTCGAGTCCAAGATTTCAATGGCTACAGATTGCACTGCAGCCTTAATGGTATCCAACGAAGGAGTAGAGCCAACCGTGAAATCAACAAACGAAGACTCGCTATAAAAAATCGCCTGTTGTATACGGGACTTGAGAAGATTGACTGGATCAGAAGGATCTTCGCCATCGATCAACTCATCGGCAAGATCATCAGGAAATCTTTCGACCCGTACAATTCCGTGCTGAGCAGTAATAAATACCAAAGCTGGATTCTCCACAGCAGCAGACTGGTCCTCGTAGCCAAATCCAATGATTTGCACCGAAGACTTAAAGTTGATCACGTCTTCCCATTTTGGCTCATAGTAGTGGAAGTTAGAAGGTTCAAGGGTTTTAGAAACCGCAGTCAAGTCACTCATAATGACAGAGTTACCCACGGCAACAAAAGCCGTATGACCTGGCTTTGGAAGATAAAGTCTTGGCCTGGCAATCAGATCCAGACCCACATTGGGAAGCTGGTGAGAGCTAAGCACCAAAACCCCGCTCTCGGTGATTTTAAGCTTAAGGAGAAGAAGTCGGTTTTCCTCCACATCATGCGCAGAGCTCAGCAGGGCCACCAAGGCAACATAAATATCGGGCGAGACGTCTGCATCCTGAGATGAGGGCCAAAGGTCAAGGAACCGAGTTGAAAGTACAGATCCAGGAATCAAGCCATCGATATTTTTCTCCAAATGTGCTGAGAGTTTATACAGCACTGTTTTCTTATGGTTGACAAAGGGGCTACCGCTTGCAGACACCGAATAAAGAAATTTCTTAAAAGTACCAGCAGCGTCTTGAACAATGATTTCCTGTGTTGTTCCGTGTTGAGAAACAAGCCCCGATTTGATCGAAACGATTTCATCAGACGATTCGCTGTTGTCGTTATTTGCCGAGCCGCCGAGCCAGCCGGAAAAAAGGCGGGATGTCAGCGACGGCTTGGTCAATTCCAAGGTCGATAATTGAGGAGCTCCCTTATGGTCACGTAAAAGTACAAGTACCACACGTTTCCACGAAGTGGCCACAGCAATTCCTGCGGGTTCTACGTTTTCAGCAAGCGTGATGTACTCTCCTTGAGCCGCCAGAATATTAACCACGGTTTCAATTCTGGTGCTATTGATCATGCCAAGCGCAGGTGCATACTGAACACTTTCGTAGAAAAACACGTGTCCCGATAATGAGTTGATAATAGCAAGGCCTGGGTCAAGCGTAGTTCCCGGAGTCGGGCGTGTGAGAATGGCCAACTGTAATGCATCCTGGGCCGAGTTTTTCAATGGGAACTCAAATGTTAACGGTGTGTCATCGGTGGAAGCATAAGGCCATACATTAATTGCTTGTTCACTGACAGCCAACGCACATTTAGTAGCGTTATCAGTATAACCATTTAAAAGAGCGGCTTTTTCTGGCGACTCTGCTACAGATTGGAGAAGTGGTGGCAACGCAGGGAGTTTTGTGACGCAATATTTATGGTTTTTTGTGAGTTCCTTGGGTCCTTGAACAGGAGTTGTAGTAGTCGAAAATGCTGGAAACGACGCATGATCTGCAGTTGAATCGGCAAGAAAACTACTCTGTTTGACCAGCGAAAAATCGCCTGCTGAAGACTCGAATTGGCGTGGCTTGAAAAGGCCAGTGGATTCAGAAGACATGGCGGCAATTGCAAATGAAGGTGGTGATATTCGAGCTTTTTTTTTATTGTTTTTTTTTTTTTTTTTGCCCCTTCTAATTCTTGGTTGTTTGTCTTGCGAACAGCCAGTGTGCGTAGATGGCCATTGTTGAAAAAAAGACGGCCCAGTGCGCAGCTTTCTACTGAATCGGCGATGGGAAGTACATTTAGCTGGAGAAAGTATTTTTTTTTTTGTTTTTTTTTGTTTTTCTTATAAGCTAAGAGTTAGTGGCTTTCTTGATGCATTATGCTTTTATTCTGATCAATATTTTATTTAACGTTTTCTTTGATTCTTCATTTATCTACTCTAAACAAAGAGAACCGGCTTATGTATGGGCACCTGCCTGCCTGCACTGGGCCGGTCTGCTTCAATGTCTCTATGGTCCCTCGCACGTTTCTATAAATGAGTTTTATCTCTTCTTCAATTTTTTATCTTTTTGTGTGATTTCTACAATACTACGAAAAACTTCTCAGAATCTCAGTGTTTCACCAGGTGATTTTTCGAAAACATTAACCATCAGCCTTTATTTGATTATATTCTAGTTACTTGGAAGCACGGCTTCGCAAATTAGAGCTTTTGTCTCTTGCTCTCAGACTCCTCAACACCGTAGTCCTCCTCGTCGAACTCGGCCTCGTCAACCTGATCGTATTTGGCCTTCAAACCCTTCATCTTTCTGGTTTGCATCTTACTCAAGTCCTGGTCACCCACATGGATCTTAGCCACCTTGTCACCCATGAAGTCCGTGGTAACATTCTTCTTGACCTTAGCTTGTAATTGCTTAGGCTTAGAAAGAGCGGCCTTCTCTACATCTGGAGCAGGTGTTGTTCTTCTGCCAATCTTGAAATCGAATCTGGGGCCGATCTCGTCAACCTCAACACGGGGAATCTTCTGACCACTCTTGTAAGACTTCAACTTGTACACTCTGAAATGCAATAGTGGGAGGGTTGGCGAGTTGGGGTCCTCGATTTCACCTACAGATAAGGCTATGATATACTGCAAACCAGCGACATCCTGCAAGTCGGTTTCGTCTCCACGGTAAAAGTCCAAGAAGTAAGATTTAACTTGCTGGAACACAGGGTGACTGTCAAAGGCAGGACCATTGAACGTGAACATGGGTTTCAAACCCACTGGAAATGTGACCTTCTTGAAATCGCTGAAAAGTTTGGGGTCGCTTTGGATCGACAACTCTATCATGTCGTAGACCTTGTGGTTGAAGAAACGCGAGAAAATCAAAGTGTTAGGTCTCTT